>JAFBJR010000371.1:0-69098 GCA_016785285.1 Brachirus orientalis | reverse complement strand
TTTTTTTTTTTGAAGATTATGCTCTGCCAGTTATAAAGAATTAGTTAGTTTCAATTTAATAGTAGAAAGTAGAAAGAAATGTGAATGGCACTTGACATGCTAACAATTAGCCACCAGCTGAACCTGAGAACTGCTGCTGAAAGAGGGCATATCGCCACCTAGTATAGCGAAGGCGTACATACTTTATACAATAATTAAATTCCCTGCTGGTGTTTGTCAACTGGGGACTTAAGAGAATTAGTCCAACTTAAAGGCATAGTCAAGCAAAAACTGCTACAAACTGTAGCTGCAGTGTGAAAGCATGGAAAAGCTACTAGTGGCTGAGCATGCTAAAACTAGCTGATGGCTGAACTAGAAACAGCCTAATAATACCTGAAAGGGGGCAAATTGACATCTAGCATAGCGGAGGTGAACACACTTAACACAGAAATTAAATTCCCTGCTAGTCCTTGTAAACTGGGACAAAAAGCACAAGTTAAATTAAATAGCTTAGTCGAGCTACAACTAAAACTGGCTTGTTAAGGAGTGGAAAGGCTAGCAATGGCTCTCACCTAGCGGCCAGCTAAACCGGAAAACCACCTACAGCTAACAAGCTGAAAGGGGGCGCATCGCCATTTAGCATAGTGGAGGTGGACACACTTCATTTTATACTTATTTCCCTGTAAGTGCTTGTCAACTGGGAACTGAAGAAAATTTTTTCAACTTAAAGACAATGTGAAACTGTTGCTGTGACATGAAAGCATAGAAAAGCTATCAATGGCTCTACATGCTAACAACTAGCCACTAGCCAAATACTAACAAGCTTACAGGGGGCGTATGACACCTAGCGTAGCAAAGGTGGATGCACTTTATTTAATAATTTACTTCCCCACTCGTGCTTGTAAACCGGGACAAGAACATTAGCCAATTAAAAAGTGTAGTCAAGCTAAGGCTGTAGCTGGGGTGTGTCAAATGGCAACAGCCACCAGCTATTTTTTTCCTTAGAATTTTATTTACTGGTGTTACCTGGAAATGAAAACAATGTTAATATTATTATATTAAGTGTTTCAGAAGCAAAGTTACTGAGTCAAGCTGTCAAGCTTTAATGTTTCGTCTCATCAGTGTACTGTGAAACAGACTGTGATAAGTAAGAGGCCTGTACAGCAGGACTGTAGAATCACAGAAGGGATTTTATAAAAACCAAACAAAATAAAATGGACAGTAGCAATTAGTATCAAAAACACACTTGATCCCTTTTTAACACATTTCTTTTTCAGATTGTAATCCAATCTGAAAACCACAATATCGTACTGAAGTGACTGAGAAACTTACTTTCACAATATAACACTGCAAATAATACAAAATAACACGGATGAAACCAGTTATGCATGCTTCTGAGTGAGTAATTGCTTTAAACTAAGAATTAGATGTAATACTATTTTGAAATTTAGTGGTATTTGATCTGCACCGAAATACAAACAGTGAAGGGCCATCATTGGGACTCAATTAGATTAAGATGGAGCAAAAGATAAGGTGACTAATTATTATTTAATTAATTATAGTTTGTTTGGTTGGTTGTTTAATTTTCTAAACGCTCCAGTCAATATTCCTCAGCTCCACTTAGATCAAATACCCTGTTACAATACAATACAGCAGTATTTCTGATTCTCCATGGCATTAGACAAATGTGTCAGAGTACCTTTAAAAATGTAATAACCACAGTATGACAACAGGGGGCGTAATCACATTTTTTAAAAATCATTTGAACACACTTATGAAGTTTATTTTGTAAGATAAATGAACAATTATTTTCCAATCCTGTCATAAATAACAATAGTTAATTATAACCCAACGGTGATCTTTGTCATGTGCGCTGTGATTTTATTTTTTATTTATTTATAAGACTATGAATCGGACCAGTTTGTCAATAAAAGTGTTAAGAATACCGGTGCCATCTACAAAACAACACTTTAATTCCATGTAAAAACATTTCACCACAAAATCTTTTTTGTGTAAATGAATTTTCAAATTTTCTCGATTACTACACATAACTGTATGTACGTGACGATTATTTTTAATCTCTTATAAAACCTGCAGTATCATAAATTGAAGGTGTTAGCTGACGATACCCTAGCACTTTGCTGTTTCTAATAAAGTGTGTAATTCCAAATCTTGCGGTCACTATTTCGTATAAACATTTGTAGGAACTCAACAAAAATGTAGTCCTTTCTGCTCGTGAGGTTAGGCTCTTTGTCGGCCACGTATATGCCCCGCCCCTAACCAAACAAAACAACACTATATATTTAATTACGTATAGCCAACCACACAAATTCCTTCTTTAATTATTATTATTTTAATGCCTAAACTTTCTCTAAATTGTATATTCATTTGATAATGTTAAGAGTTTTATCAGATATAAATTATTTGTACATCCTAACGTTTGGCCTGTTCACGACATTCTTGCTGCCATTTACATTTTTATTTTTACTTCTGTTTGTACTTTTTAAAATATTTAACTTTTTTCTGTAATTTTTTCCTTATATATTGATTTTTTATTTAGTTTATTGTTACTTATTCTTAGTAGTAGTTCTTGGTTGCCTCTGTACAAAGTTACGTTACCTTTGTTTTGGAAACGTATTTACTTGTGATTTCGTCCACAGTTTAAAAACAACCTTGTGTAAATGCAGGCAGCTTTTCTAACTGCCATTTTCTAACTCTACAAACATTTTTCTTTGACCTCATGAGGTCCAGGTCAAGGGAAACTCGTGAAAAATTTAAATATTTTAACACAGCCCCAGAATCTGCCATGACACAAATATCGTCAAAAATATTTATGGGTGAAAATTAAATCACATTTTTCTAACTCCTGTACTTAAACACTATTTCACAGTCCAAAATTATGGGTTCAGTGAATAACAACAGTGAAAAATACAGATCTAATATAAAAAAAGGATGTATCAAAACTCCTACTCTCTACACAAACAGTAGCTATCAAAACTGGAACGCAGTGACGATCTGCATGTAGTGCACGTTTAATTTTACAGTAGTCGCACACACAGTGTTATTTACAGAGCAGGTTCTCCCACATTAGTGCCTCAAAGAAGGTGCTGGTTCGGTGAACACGATGATGCAGGTGATGAGTGACGGACATTCTCTTCACGGGGGGGGGGGGGGGGTGTGTTCAAAGACTGGCACGAATCAGGGAAAATTCCACTAAATGACACAGTTTTATTTAAAATCATCCTGATCAAGACAACAAATAAAGCTTCTGTCAGTGATGTCGTCTTTTGGCTGTCTTCCTGTGCAAATTTTCTGTCAAAACTCGATCCAAGCTTGTCGTGCTGCAACTATCACGTGCAACGTATTGCGTGATCGTTTTTAAACATTTTCTGGTTGTCCTGTCTGTTGTACAATAGACACAATTTCTGGAGAACCACGTTGTTTTACAATTTTGCCATCAATTAAAGCTGAAGCTTCTTAAATCTCTGGAATAATAACAATTTTGACGTTGACTTGTTGCAACAACGTGTCATGTAATTGTGATGCATAATTTGACATATTTGAACATATAGAGCTATTTAACACTGTCTTTAAGTGAACTAATTCACTGACAGCAGCTTTAATTCACAAAATTTTAAACAAGTTAAAGTTTGGTTAAAGTTACCTGTTTGAGCTGAAACACTGCTTCACATTAGGTAAAAAAACTGGAAAAAAGACAAGAGAAAGAGGTGAATTCATTTCAAAGCAATCAAAAAGAGAAATAAACATCAACTCATGCAAAGGCTCCACCAAGACTGTGGTTCAATTGTTAAATTTCGGGATACAAATTAAGGACAGAAATTTGTCAGGTTCATGATTAGACATGGAACACAAATGAAACACTACAGAGAGAAGGTTCAGAATCACAAGACAAGGCAGAGAAAAGACAGAAACAGTAACGCTCTCTTGGGTTTAACGCGGTCACTGACTAGTGAATGGACAGTGGGAGAAAAGGACACAAAGACAAAAAGAAAAGGACTGTTGTCTACGTCACATGACTCCAAGTCTCATTAATTCAAACCACAACAGCTCAGTAAAGTCCAGTATAAAGCTACAGGAAACCACTGACACAACTTTTCTGATTTCAGTGCCTCAAAAGAGCCAATGTTGTTTTAATAAACAAAACAAAATCTTTATTAATATCACGTTAAACATAGGACTGTAACTAGCAATTATTTCCATCAATATTTAATCTGTTGACTCATTTTATCATGAATCATTTTGTTGTA
Organism: Brachirus orientalis; assembly: GCA_016785285.1. Classification (NCBI taxonomy): domain Eukaryota; kingdom Metazoa; phylum Chordata; class Actinopteri; order Pleuronectiformes; family Soleidae; genus Brachirus; species Brachirus orientalis. Next base: position 64,851 of record JAFBJR010000371.1, on the reverse strand, counting down.
CGGACCATAAAATATCAGAAAATTGTTGGGGGTTTTTTAACAATAAAACCAGATTTAATTTTTTTAGCTTCTTGTAAATATTTTCTGCTTTTGTTGCTGCTCGATGGCAACCAAACATATTTGGACTGTGGACAAAAGAAAATGTTTGGAAGTTGACATTTTCCACCATTTTCTGATGTTTTACAGAATGTATGAGAATCTACGCTGGCAAAATAACTTATGGATGACTGATAATAATAGATAGCAATAATAATAATAATTCTTCAGTTTCTAACAGGTTTGTTCAACAGAAAAACAAGAGACTCGTGTTCGGCTGCAGCTGAGCAATAGAACAATAACCGTAATTATCAGTAATTATCACAATAAAAATGGCCACTTACAGTGTTTTCAAGTGCACTCTAGTTTTGGACTTTAAAATTTTGTGTTTGAACTTTCTGTTGTATTTCCTTAAGACTTTCAGTTGACAGATAGTAAATGTGTTTATGTTTAACTTATGAGTTTGACTTCCTCTCCTTGTCCTTTCCCCTGATTACCTTCACCTGTGTCTTGTTCCCTTTAGTTTTCATGGTCAGTGTCAGTATCACAGCTTTGTTTTTTTCCTGTACCTGTTCCTTATGTGTGATTAATATAATTAATTTTATTATTTATTTCGATGACCCTACTCTGACTTTGTGAGTTTCATTTAGCCTTTTGTTTTTTGGGTATGTTTGATGTCTTCCTTTTCCTGTGAAAAGCATTTCCTGTATCCGTAACTGTGCTGCTAAACCACTGTAAATGTTATTTGTAATAAATAGCTTTGTAAACAAGCAGGTTATAGATGCTAACTGCTGAGCTAGCTAACACTTTCAGACACTGAGATAACAGGAAATGTAAAATGAAGCCCTTTTTTCATCTTTTTCATTGTTAACTGGAGTGATTTTCACTGTTTAGAAACAAGTAAATTGAATAAAACTTTCCTATACTGCTTCAAAACAATATATTTATCTGAAATGATACAAATTATAAAGCAGAAATAAAATATGTTAATTTTTACAGGTTATAAACATGAAGGTCAATTTTAAAAGTTATTTTTTTAAATGAAATTTTTCAATTATCCTTTGAGGGTGAGAATAAAATACGTATCTGAATTAAAAAAAAAATTTAATGTCCTTAGTTGTATCAAAATGTTTAGTGTAAGTACCATTTTAATTTAGTAATTGAAGTATTTCCTGTTAAAGTGCATCCGTAATTGGTATTATTTATTGAAAGAATATTTATTAATTATTATTCTTGTTTACATTTTAGCTCCATCCTCTGCTGTGAGGAAGAGGTGAGATATTGTAAGTGTTGTCATTTATATAAAATTATGTAAAAACAATCATATACTGACAAAAACATGGCACTATTTTGCCTCCATACAAAACTTTTAAGTGTATATTATACTGAATGCATCTCTGCGTTTCCAGGTTTGGATCATAAACGGGACACAACACAACATTGAATCACACACACACACACAAAAAAAAAATCATCAAATTAATCAATCACACCCACCGGCTACAAACACACGCAGCATGTGTGAGTGTGTGTGTGTCTCATGAGTAGTAAGCTGATGCTTTCTTGCTGGAGTGAGATGGGAGTCGACGCATGGACAGAGGAGGGGGAACCCTGATGAAGCATGGAGGAGGAAGAATGAGGCGGGAGGTGAGTTTTGGCATCATGATGGTAAAAGTTTTCATCCCTGTTCTGCCGTCAGCCTGTTACCCTGACACTTACCGCTGAATCCAAAACATCTTATTCTTTTAATGAAGAAACACAAATTTGATGAATTTGATGAAAATCCAAAAATCTCATTTCAAGTCAGGAGTTTCAGGTTCTTTTTTTTTTTTTGTATTTTTTGTAACAATAAGATTACCCTCATGAATGATTTAAGAATGGTTTATACATGGACCTTCGCACAGCAGCCATTTTGGCAGGAAAAACAATGGCTCTGTTTAATTCATGTAAGCCAGGATGGTGTGAGAGTGAACCAACAATGTTTCATGAAATTGAAACATTGCCATCATTAATTTGATTATTTACATGTATAATTTTTCTACTGTGACTGGTCAAAATGGCTGCTGTGCCAAGGACCTGTTAGGTTATTAATGTGATTAATACTTAAATATATAATATTTTCACATTGATACACATTCTGACTATTTGGCAAGACTCTGTTACTGCTTACTAGTCTATAAACTTACTAATGACTTTTTAACTATAACTGCCAAAATGAGCCCTATTTTATAGTGTTGATCACGTCACCATATTTTTTTTTAATTAGCAAAAAGGAGCCTTTTGGTGTGCATTCCCACAGAAATTAGTATCTATAACACCAACTGAAGCATGTGCAAAGCAAAACAAGACACTTTCTCTACAGGTAAACAATACCTATAATGACTTGATGTATGAATTTGTTAAAATGGCATAATAAATTAAACTTAATGACTTATTTGTGTACAGAAACTGACGCAAAAGAGATTGGCGGCTTCACAATTATTAACCTAATTGTAAACCATTTATAAATTCTTATTATTGTAAGAATTAACCTGTTTTAAGTCAAGTCTGTGTGTCAAAAATGCATATTTTTCCAGTTTCTGAAAACTAAAAAGTATAGTTCATCTGTATGTGTGTACATATGATTGATAAATACAGTATATACATATAAAGGATAACTGGAATGTAATGAAGCTTTGATTTTTGAATCAGGATTAAAGTTGATGACGCTTTTTTGCTTGGTTATTTTATTATGTACGCGTTAGGAAAAAAAGTCAAAAAATCCTAACAGAATTGTATGCAAGAAACTGTAAACCAACATTATTTCATATGCACCAACAATAATATTTTAGATTTACAAATATAACGGCAACATTCTCAATGCATTGATTTTACAATGATTCCGTTAGACATATGGAATTCACATAAATTTAACATACTTTTAAGATGTTTTATGTATATTTCCAGGATTTATAGAATAACCAAAAAGCTAAAAAAAGTATGAAATGCCAACAGGAAAAATAAATGGGTGCAAATTAGGGGACATGTGCTTAAATTGAGGATAAAAATGTGGACACATGACACACAGAATTTAAGAAGACAAAGTGCAGAATGTTTACTCACCAGCTCGCCCGCACAGCCTCGATGTCACTCACCAAGTTCTGGGCCAAACAAATCCCAAAAATCTGTAGGTGGTTGACAAAAAACAAACAAACAAATATTAAATGGCAACTTTTACAAAATCCTGTGTCTTTTCCAGGTTGTCTGCAGCACCATGACGGTTAAAACACAGACCTGCAGTAGTGCAACTCCGATGAAGATCCCAGCCACTAAGGTGAGGTTGTCCTGTAGCCACTTCTCAAACTGTGGCACGCAGCCCTTCACGTTGATGTAGTCCTTCTGCTCCGAGTCCTGTATCAACATAAGCAACCTCATTATCACACTCATCTACAATTAAATGAAAAGACACCAGCTTCAAAAATGTGAATTAAACTCTACAGCCAGAAAATTCACACTGAGGCAAATTAAATGTTTAATCCAATCAACAAAAAAACTAATTTGCAAAATTTTGTGACGATCATCCTTCCTTGGAGGAAAAAGCCACAAGTTAAATCTTTTAAAACCTTTGTCCCAAAGTAAAGTTAAGCATTCAAATTCTATTAAATCTGTAACAGAATTATAACCTCTTCAATACAAGCAATGAAAACAGCATTATCGCATTGTGCAGGTGACTTTTTATCCAGTCACATCAGTTCCATGTCTTGCAATAGAAGTTGCAAGATGTGCAATAAATAGTTCTAGAATTATTTGTTTTAATTTGAGTAAAATATTGGTAACAGTTTTAAAATGTTGGCCATCTACAGTCACATTTAGCAATAGCATTAATGTTTAAACTATTACTGCCTCTAATCCATTTTTGACTTATCCTATAAAACAATCACTGAATCAAAAAAAAAAAAAAAATGGAAAAGAAATATTACAGAAATTGTCGAAATGTAACTTACTGGTTTAGCTCGAATGTCGTATCCACACTGAGTGTTTATAACATCCTCCTAGAGGAAAAAAGCCAATTTATATTATCTTTTAAAACTGATTTTAAAGTTAGCAGCTGTTTTATACTGATCAATAAGACTAAGACCAACTTAAACACAAATGAATATTTGATTCATTTAAAAAGAAAAAAATGCAAAAAGCAACACTGGCACAACAATGGCGACATAGACAGTGAATCTTAATGTTATTTCCTATGTCTTTAAGAGTCTGAATCATAAAACAGGAACCTTTTCGATGCAGCAAATTTGTCATATTTTAGTGTTTCTAATCCCGATAATATGCAATATGTACATGTAGAAAGTGTGTATTATTGTGCAGTGTGAAGGAGTTGTACGAACCGCTGGGTCTTTGGTGCAGCAGGAGAAAGGAACGCCACACTTTTCCCGACTTGGATTCCCATCAGTACAGTTAAAATAAATGTTCAGGTTCCAGTCATCGGCTCCGAACGCACCACAGCACTCCCACTAAAGTCAGAAAAAAAAGTGAAAAAATTTAACTGTTAATGATCCTGTGGTTGGAATAAAAATGTTTCTATATGCTGACCAGTAGCAGAAATAACTATAAATTAAAATATAAATATTTTTAAGGTAATTTAGTCTTACTGAGACCTAGCAGAAAACTTAATTTATAGACTATCTCAAAGGAGATTAGGACAATGAGGCTAACAGAGAGTTGTGATATACACACTTCCATGCAAAATAAAATAAAATCGGGGATGTGTACTTTGATACATAAAAACAACTTCAACTTTTGAACTAAGACCAAAGAAAGAAAAAAGGACTTTAATGAAATGGGCTAGTAGGAGTCGAAATAACTGGGTACCCGACGATACAATACGCAATACATGGTCCACAATACCAATAATATCATGATACGATTTTGTGATAATCAATATATAGCAAGAGTCATGTAGCGATACATCACAGTATCTGTCTAACTGAAGAAAATCGATATTTTGACCCCTACATGCTAGCACTGGCTAACACAACTTCAAGGTCCCTTTTATTTCTACAGCAGATTCACAATTAGCTTTTGTTCATTTTAAATCAGCTTTTCAAATTCTCTCACTCTATTACAGTTTGTCAATATTTCATGTTAACTACTTGTCCACTGGGTTTTATTTCCTGGCTGCACATCAGTCTTTCACTGCCAAGAACTTCTCATTAGCAAATTGACTTCAAATTCATACAGTGTGGATGCATTTAAACATTTATAGGCAAAACATTTAACAGCTTTACTCTGAGAATGCAGTTCTTCCTACTGCAGAAATATAAAACAAATCAAAAATTGGAAAATGTAACTTCTTCTAAGTGTTATACTGTTTTCCCATAATTGCACAAATTATAGCAATATAAATGAGACAACATCTTCGTTGAAGGTCAACTTTTTGTAGCACTTTTACTCTTCAGTAGAATATAAACAGCTGTTGAATTGGCAAATGGTCATGACGTCACTGATAACAATATGAACTGCCTTTTTAGGTTTTACGACCAAAACTAGCAGCATCGCCTGCATTTTTGAAGCACCCGAGTCTCCTCCTGGTTTAGCTTAACCAAAAAAAGTATGATTATGTCAATTTTTAAATAAATGGGCAATTAATAGGTTATGAAATGTGGCTGAAAGCTTGGGACAAGTAAGTAGACGTTTTATTATGTTTCATACATAACAGGGACAAAGTACTAATGTTATCCATTTACTTCAGTGTTACAATAAATTGTACAAACCGGACGTGGGTCTTAAAAGTTTTATAGAATTTTTAAGGGCCTCAAACATGGTATGGGAAGCTCTGTTTTAAACCATATTTTCCAAGAATAGGAATAAATTTGGGTTAGATGAGAACGTTTTCTGGCAGCTACCGTATGTCTTACATATTCCTGAGTGAAATCGATGAGGTTCTGCAGATCGATGTCGTCTCGGTACGCGCGAATGTTGTTGTTGATGAACAGATTGAGCTGGTCTTTAATCCAGTCCTTGAAGACGAACGCCAGGACTCCCGTCGTCAGCTCCAAGAAAAAGATTATTCCCAGAAACACTGAGAACTATGACAAACAGAGACGAAAATAAAATGAGAGGACGATAAAGTCACAGTGAGGTCAGTCGGGGAATGTTTCTGGGATCTCTCATCTCAAACATTTTCTCATCATGGAACATACAAACTTGAGCAGGAAGGTGTTTTCCCTCAGCGCTCCGATGCATCCGGCAAAACCCAGAATGAACATGACGCCTCCCACCACCATGAAGAGCCAGACTGGGTCCAGGCCACCCAGGTCTGTGATGGACGAAATGTTGGACAGAACTCCCTGCAGCACAGAGACGGAGCAACACAACAACAACCCAGTCAGTGTGAGGCACAACACACGTTTGCCAACAGGGTCACAGTGACATTAAACAGCAATGGAACTCGGAGGGAAAACAAGGCCACAGCAAAAGTTAACAGAGAAAACCCACTCAACTGCTTCAGTGTCAGGTTGTCATGAAGAATCATTCTTGTGGATTATTTCCTCTGAAATTTATTTTTTAAACATACTGGACATAAAGTTGGAACTTAATTATTATAATTTTTTTTTTACTTTTATTGCACTAACTACAACAGGATAAAATTCTGCTAACATGGTTTATCCTGAATTTATAGGTCTGGTGATTTAGACCATGTCGCTCACTCCTACCGTTAAGAAACACAACAGAGAACTACGGTGGCCTTCATGTACCAGAAAGGATGATGTTGTTCTTCGTTTGCATAGTAAGCTTCAGCTAAAAATGCTGGCTGGTCTGTCTGTTTATTTTATTTTAAAGTGAATTTACTCTTTAAAATAGGTAGTAAATCTATATTTTTAGATAAACTGAATGTTACACAGTGGGCCTTTAGGCTGTATTCAAAGCAGGGGTGGTTCTACAGGTGCCACTGCCCTGAAACTCTGACCTTGGTCCCCCCCCGTCCCCACCCTCCAAAAAAAATAATCCATTTATACACTTTTTTTTACACTGGTTTGAAAGGAAGAACTAATATAATAACTTAGAATGAACCCTACATTTAGGCTTAATCTGGTATGATCTCTTAACAATGAGGTCTTAGGATCACCATAATTAGCACTTGTCCCAGCCTAGGCCCCCTATTAAAATTTATTCTAATTTAATTATAGCCACCAGAAATTCAGATTTGTTTATTCCAAGATGATTAGTTTACCAGAAGCTACACTGCCTCCAGCACCAGGCATCGGGTTCCACCTGCTGTCCAATATTTAACCAACATAGATGCCTATATTTTGGGTTGTATGATAGCGTCAGTTAGTCAAAGAATTCTAAAATTCAGATTCATAAGTGCAGTTTTACTAAAATTCTAATATAAAATGAGAATTTATTGTTAGTATGCTGAAATAAGGATGGGATCAGAAATTCAGATTTGTTTATTCCAAGATGATTAGTTTACCAGAAGCTACACTGCCTCCAGCACCAGGCATCGGGTTCCACCTGCTGTCCAATATTTAACCAACATAGATGCCTATATTTTGGGTTGTATGATAGCGTCAGTTAGTCAAAGAATTCTAAAATTCAGATTCATAAGTGCAGTTTTACTAAAATTCTAATATAAAATGAGAATTTATTGTTAGTATGCTGAAATAAGGATGGGATTTGTGTCACATTGTTAATGATAAAATACACATATGAAGGAAAAAAAAATGTCACAACGCTATAGTTCTATTTTCCAGCAACAACTCTGTCCTCACCTTCTCACTCCATGCCCACAGTCCAATTCCAACTAAAGCCATACCCAGCAGCTGAAAAAGAAAATAAATCACAGCCAAGTCAGTTTAGTATGAATGTGTTGATACTTGAGAGGTGACTGTGACCCTCTGTGATGCAGTTGCCTGCTTTCCGTCTGCCCTTGGCTTTTGTTATTTCACATAGGCATTTATTTATGTCTCAATGCTGTCGCTGCGCCTGTTAATCACTTTTAATGGAGCCCAAGAAACTTGTGTCCAGGAGACTGAAGTTAAAACTGCTGACTGAACCACAGTAACGTTTAAAAACAGCCTCTCATTACTGTTTATGTGACACATGCAAGTCAAAGTGAGTCCAGTTTTGCTCACTTAACTAAATTAAGATAAGAATAATAGCAGAAATCACTCCATTTTGTTTTCATGTGTGGGGAAACAAAGAACCCCATGTTATGCCACAATATAATTTTATAATTCTCATATTAGGGCTGCAAGAATAAATTGGTAATTAATTAATCACCATTTGCTTTGATAATTGATAAAATGGCTTGAGTCTGCTTTTTAAATCTAAGTACGTTATAATAATATTCAAGTTTTTTTGCACCCCGTGACTGTAAACATACTATGTTTGGTTTGCGGACAATAATACATTTGGGAAAGATATCATTTTGAAGTTTGGCAAACACTGTTTATTTTATGCACCAAACAACAAATCTATTAATCAAGAACAGGGTCTACATATTAATCAACCAAAGCCTGATCCTAGAGGAAAAAACATGACTTGTTATGGTGAGACATTAACTGGTGATGGTTAAGACTGAATAGAGCCTGGTCTAGAGACGGGTTAAGAGTTGGGGTTAAAAGAATAACTGTGCATGTGTGTACTCGCATTGTTTATCTTTGAGCAGACCGAAAAAAAAAACATAAACAACTGGAAGTGAAGATATTTTGGGAGAGTGAGGACATTTAATCTGGTCCTCACAACTTTTAAGGGCTTTTTGGGGGGTTAAAACCTGGTTTTATGGTCAGGATTAGAATTGGGTTTATGTTAGGTTTAAATTAAGGGTTAAGGTTAGGCATTTAGTTGTAGTGGTTAGGGACCGGGGAATTCATCATGTCTGACTGTCCTCATCAAGACTACTATGCAGGAACGCATGTGTTGTATGGTTATCCAAAAAACTTTAAAAGCTCAGGGAGTGAGGACATTTTGACAAAGTGAGGACAAACTGGCTGGTCCTCACTTTCTGTCCCTCCTTAAAAGGGCTTTTTCAGGGTTAAGACCTGGTTTTAGGGTGAGGTTTAGAATTATGTTTAGGTTAGGGTTAGGCAGTGAGTTGTGATGGTTAGGGTAAGGGGCTAGGGAATGTATTATGTCTATGAGTGTCCTCACTATGACTGCTATACAAACGCGTGTGTGTTTGTGAGAGAGAAAGCCGATTACAGGTCAGTGTTGTCGGCTGAGCTTCAGCTGTTTTTATCCCAACAGTTCAGAATCATCACACACACAAAGTATAAATATTACAATAAGGCGGGTATGATGATGATGATGATAATGATGATGATAATGATGATGGTGATGGTGGTGACCCGGGCCTTCCTCTATAATGACAGTGGACTGGAGGCAGTTGGAGGATAGAAGGGGAATCTCTCTTACCCAGAACAGGATGTTGAATCCAAAGATGAAGTATTTGATGCAGCAGCTGACTTCGTGTCCTTTGAAGTGATTCCCGGACATGTTTGATCATCATCAGCAGCGACACTGTCTCTGTCTGTCTCTCTGTCTGTCTCTGTGTGTCTGTGGAGCGAGGAGAGAGGCCTGCTGCTGCTGCCGCTGCCTCACAAGCTTTGTGTGCGGTCGAGAACAGGTTCAGCGCCCCGGGGAAGCATCGCTCTGTGTCCGCGTCAAAACGCTCCCGCTGCCGCTTCGATCACCGCCGCGTCAGCTCCCATGCTGCCCGGAGCTCCGGACGCGCGCCGACACAATAACAACACAGATTATTAATATAATAACAAGAGAGGCTTAACCTGTTCACAGCTGAACACAGATGATAATCTACTGTGGGCTCTCTGCGCACATAGGAGGCGGAACCGTTAGCTGCTGCTGCTCGTCACTGATTGGCTGCAGGAAGACTTGAATGACTGAGACGGCGACCAATCGCAGCAGAGGAAGTATGGGGCACTTCCCGTGACTTCAAATTCAAATGACCACTTTGTGGTTAACGAAGTTTAAAAAAAAGGGGGTAAATGAGGTGGGCGATATGAGTCTATAAATATATCACGATATGCCGTCATAATATCGACGTAATCATCTTTATGATGAGATTTCACAGAATTTTCAAAATAAAAGTGTGTCTTCTGATATGGAATGATAAGTTAGTATACACAGTATGGATGTATTTAAATCAATTTATATTGTGTTTATATATATATATATATATATATATATATATATATAAACAATATATATAGAGAGAAACTATATATAGAGGCAGGCCGCAAATTTGAGACCTCTGACGTCAGATAATGCTGACATTGACATAATGCCGATTGTGCTGAATATAACAATAATATAAACACAATAATAATCAATAAAATATAAATGTAATTTTTTAAAATGTTTTACGACTGCTTTAACAAATAAGTCTATTACTACTACCACTATACTATAATTATAATAATATCAATAATAACTCACTACTATATTCATAGTCTAATTGCTAGTGAGTACTATTCAGGACAATGAAACACTATGCTATACTATAATCATAATTAATATTGGCTATGTATTCTATACTAAAATCTAATTGGAATTGCTCTTGATTACCATTACTATATTATACTATGCTATGATATACTTTATTACTTTACTAGATTAATACATTACTACACTAGTTTACTTAATACAAATTCACTAAATTGCTATACTATTATACTATTTTTATAATAAAGTTTTTAATTGAGTTTTATTACTACTACTGTAGCGGTATTTATATGAATAACAAATTAAAAAAATTAAAACTTTACTTTTATGACAGTTACCCTTCTTTTTACCAAAACTGCCAATCGCAGTGCTACTATAAATAATAATACTTAATCTGTGTCTATTATTATTTTAGTTCAATGTGCTGTTGTAGTTACTAATTGTGTCCACTGGAGGGCTGTAGAGCCTAATCACAATTGATGATATCTGAGTAAAGCACCATCACGCCCAGTGAAAACTTTCAAAATAAGATAATAACTGACACCACATAAAGACACAACAGATTTTCATCACAAGTTCCTCAAGACTAAAAGTTGAACACATTAGAGTCAACAGATTTTTTATTATAAAACAAAGTATACACATCTCTAACCATAGCCTTTAATATTTTATTCTGTGGTTATTCAGCTCTAACAGCCAACAGTGGTCAGATGTGTCAGATGGTCAGATGTGGACAGTGTGTCCTTGGTAAAGCACCAGTAAAGGTTCACTCACAGAGCCTCTGTTCAGACAGTACAGACTCTGTGTCAGTGCTTCATGCAGAACCAGACTCCCACTCTCGTCTGTGTAACGCAGCTGAAAACCCACCACCTCCAGCGGCTTCGCAGCCACAACAACAGCTGACACATCAAACACATCAAATCCAGACGAGGGTCTCTGTTCCAGCCTCAGCAGCCTCTCCTCCACAGCTGGACTGTCCTGCAGAGCTCCCACTGAGGCAGTGACACTGTGCAGTGTGACCGTCACACTGAGTGGATGTGGGTGGAGGGTTTTTCTGAACAGCACCAGCTCTGCACCCAACATGGAAGGACTCATGGTGCTGATGTTGAACCAGATCCAGCCTGGAGGAGCTTCATCTGGACCTGAAATGTAGGAACATTTTCTTCTTATACACATTACAGTGCAGTGTTTCCCTTGTTTTTGCATAGGGGGGCCCACTTTTTAGAGTGTAACTAAACCCCTGAACCTCATTTTTCACTGAAAACCTGTGTATATGGGTATCTAGTGAAGTTATTTGTTGATCCAAGTCTTCACAGTGTAATGTAACATATTGAAATTATACATGTGATTAAAAATCTCCCTCTCTGTGCAAACTCACATTTTGCCATTAGATTTCTTAGTTCACATTTGCGTCACTATCCAACCAGCACAAGGCTCATTGTCCCAGACACAGCCCACTGCAAAATCGGTCATTAGGCGGATTTAGCTACAAGTATGACAAAATATCATGACCCAGTTCACAAGATAACTTGAGATGAGCAAATTTAATCATATTGTAACATTTCTACATTTACTGCCATTTCTCTAACAGCTAGTATTTATTAGAATGGGCAAAACTGCCTTTCCCAAAGTACATTAAATATTAGAACTTATTTTATGCATGTTTTTTATTATTAGGGTTGCATGATACTACTTCTCTTGTCTGATACCCATATCACAAACTCGAGTATCTACTGATATCAGTCTGAGATCAGTCATTTTAGACCTTTTGAACTATGAAGCTGCTAACAACACATTTTAAACTATTCTCCAACTGTGTAACAAATCCCCCATGAAGAAGAAATAAACAGGCCACAGCATAACTCTGCCAAAATGCCGTTGCTGGTTTTATTTAAATTTTTAGGGTGTGTACATAGTGAAGTATATATGTGTGTGTGTGTGTATGTGTATAAGGGTTTTTGGATTGTATCAGACATCCAATCCTGTGATTTTGAAACAGTATCGGTACTGAGTATCGTATCGGCTCATCCCTACTATTTAGTACAAAACTAAAATAAGTAAAATATCCAGCAAATTCATTTGTTGACCCAAAATAAATCACCAGTGACCCATGTGTGGGCCCCAAGCCCACTATTTAAAAATGACTGCTTGCCTTTTTGCATCTTGCAAACAAACTGTGTTTGTGTTTTACTAAGAATAACAATATAATAATACAAAGTAAAGTTGTTCTAGTTAGTACTTGGGTAGTAATTCATAGTAGTGAGACAGTATAGTCTTTAAATTTTAATCCTTACCATCAACACTCCGAAAACTCTGCACCAGCGTCCCATCTGACCTCCCAAAGTCTTCATCCTCCAGTGAGTCCAGATGCTGAAAGACCCTCCTCATGTAGGGATGTGGTTTGACCTGATGCTTCACAGACACTTTACTGATGTGTAGCATTTCCAAAATAGCTTTGTTACTATCCTGGTCATCGTCCTTATCTCTGTGATGAGCCATCAGTGATAAGCTTGTGACAAAACCCAGCAGGAGGAAGATCAGACCCACTCCTCGAAACATTGAGTTTATCTTACTTATTTATTTATAACCAGTCTGATATGATTGTGTCTCCGTGTCTCTCTCTTCCTGTCAGAGTGAAGTTTCTTTCTGGTGCAGTCGTGCAACAGTCTGGGCACTAATAGGTTTGCAGGAACCACAGGAGCCGTCAGGACTTAGTGAAGCAGGCCGACTCTGAAGCTGAGGAATGTTCGCTTCCTTTTCACAAACACTGTGCTGTGGAGTGTAATGAGCCACTGATGAGCACAGTGTAGAAGCACAGGCTGCAAAAACTCCACTCTGACTTCAGTAAAACAGTAGATATGAGCTGTAACTAGAATTACCACAGCCTACCACAGCCTAAAATAACACACAAATTTTTTCATCATTGCTTATCAAAAAAAGGTATAAATATTTATTTTGATCATTAGTTTCTAATATAAATATGGAGAATGTTTTGTAATGTTTTGAGAAAAGGGGCCCAGAGGATTGGACCACATTAAAATAATCAAAGCAAACGCGTTGCACTGGGCCTCATGAAGGAATTTCTAACTTTGATGTCATTGTAGTGTCTTGTATTTAGCTTTTTATAAAATTAAGGGACGTTCTCACTGTTGTAGAATAATCAGCTCTCCTCAGGAACACCTTCATAAATGGGAACCTCAGATAATTGCTTGTTTACTCTGCTCTAATTTCTAGGGACAAGTGGCAGAGAGGTTGTATTCTCCACATGAAGGCCAACCCCAGCTGTCGTAGTGGTGTCACACCCTGGACAGGTCACCAGACAACAAACTACCATTTACTCTCACATTTACACGCCTAGTCCATTCAGAGTGTCCTGCATGTTTTTGGACTGTGTGAGGAAACCTGGACTGCCCTCAGTTGAACCGGGATTCAAATTGGCAACCTTCTTGTTGTGAGGCAACAATGCTAGCCACTACTCACACCGTGGTTGTATTTAGTGTCTGAATTTTTTGTGGTGTCTTTTGGATATAACATCAATCAAGTCATCTGTTCTTCTCTGTTAGTGATACATCTGTTGAGTTTCTGACATTATCTCTTTCATTTCTTATCCAAAATGTCTCAGTTGGCACCACACACTCTGGTGATTGTAGAAGTAAGTTTGACCCGTTGGACAGTTGTGCTATTAACAGAAAGACAGGCATTTATATAGGCAGATGTTCATACGGACCAAAACATTATTTTCCAAGTTTTTCTGGGAGACTAACTTGTCTTTTCTTTAAGATCACATCGTTGTCAAGGTCAAATGTCAGAGGTTGTGATGTGGTGCAAACCTGCCACAACCAGTTCAACATAATCAATTAATACACTTATTCACTCTTAAAAAGTCTTTCCTTTCATTCCTAGAGTGTGTCCATCCTCAAAAGTATTATACATCCATTACAAGGGAGTAAGAAACTTTAAAGAAATACTTAAAATACTAATACAGGACTTGACAAAGAAAAACAGCAGTTTATTGTTAGAAACCACTAAGGTCTTGAAGAACTACAGTGTTTTTCACACTCTGTGCTCACAGATTCACAGTGTCCATGTCTCCTCTTTAGGTCTCTTCCTCACATTACTGTTTAACACTCTTAAGCCTTTTTATCTTCACTCGCTTCTTTTCAATAATGACAAACCACTGAAGCACTTTAGACAAGACTTTGATCTCAGAGCCCCATGTTTGTCTTTGGGTTTTTCCGCTCCGATGACTGATCCCACAGCAGCGATGAGACGAGGAAGGCGTCCAGAGTCGTCATGTTGTTTTCTGGCACTCAGCCTCTGCTCTGTCCCTCCCTCCTCTCTCTCTTTCCCTTCTATCTACTCATCTCACTCTCTTTAGAGGTGGAGTTTGTCACTGAGGGAAGCTGCTGGAGTCTGTCAGTGTGAGGTAGTTGCTGTTGAAGGTGGAGGAGAAGACGACAAGCCAGATATCAGCAGATCAGGTAAGAACACGTCTGGAGTTCACAGCTGCAGAGATTGTTTTTGTTCAGTTTTCTTAATACTGAATATTAGACTCCAGATTAACTGATGTGTCTGTGTGAGCTCTTTTGTCCATAATGTCTTTCAATTACATCGCCAGTACTACGAATGGAATCTAGATCCCCACGTGCAACAATAATATGTTAGTGTAGTGGTTTATTTTCATCAAATATGGTTTAGAACCCACAAAAATTGCACTTCTGTCTGCAACACATGTGCACAAAACTGCATTATTATCCCATTTATTACAAACTCAGAGTTTTTTTTTGCTGCACACTCTGGACTGTGTAACTGGACAGCAGCCAAAATGCCTTCCTATTCCCCAATGCCTTGTTTTCTTTGAAAATTGCTGGCTGCTATAAGGACCCTGTCATTATTAAGATTAGAAGAAGAGGAGGAGGAAGAAGAAGAAGAAGACGCTGCTGTTGCTGCTTCTGTGAGTGGATGTCAGAGGCATTCCCAGCTGTGGAGCGAAGCCACTTGTTACATGACACACACCACATTCCCTCACAGCTGTGTGTTTTGTGGCCGTCATCGCCGTAAGTGGTGGTTTTGTCGAGGCAGGATGTAAATCAGCTGTGTTATGGAAGGATTGTGAGATGCTGTGTGACCTTAATGAGCCTTTATTAGCATCATTGATATTATTATAATTATTATGTGCTTTTTAAAGGAAAAGAGTGGGAAAAGCACATGTTCTATTTATATCACATGTTTTATACATGAAATGAAGTCAGACGTACAAGTAACAAACTGATAACATATTGTTAAAAATCAATTCCACTTTATATATTATTTTTCATCCCTGGCTCAGTCAAATCAGCATCCACCAAAATTATAGTGTATAGTGTTTTCCCATTTACAGTTCTGCTTTTTGTGACCTTTTTTGTGAATTTTGTAGCCTATGTGTTTTTTGGTTATGCAATTTACAGTAAAACAGGTACAGATTCAAAGGTACGCACATCTAATTTTCATATGCACCGGTCAGGATTGACAAATACAGTGAAAGAAAATTGCTGCAAAAAAAATGTAACCTAGTTGATATAATGAAAAGTTTCTTGGAGCAACAGCTAGTGTGTGATTTTTGTGATGGAATTATTATTAAGGCAAAAACTAGGCCCATAATTCCAATACTGAAGTGAGCGGCTATTTTTTTATTTTTTAATTTTTTTACATAATTTGTACTTTGTGGTCTAATAATAAACAGTCTAACTTTTAAAGGAAAATGTTGAAGTTAAAGGTGAGCCGTAAAATGTACGTTATAGGTTGGACATTACTGAGTGACTTAGGACGGATATTATATTCACATAATGGACACCTGCCTGTGCTTTAGTGAATTCTTAATAAGTTGTTTGTTGAACTACTTCACATGAACATCCTGGCTCTCAGTCAGTGGCTAACCACATAATAACACACTCAACTCACATTTACACATTTAAAATAATGTAAGATGGGAATTGTTTACTTTTATCGTAACTGTTGTGAAGCATATTATATTATATTATAGAGTAGGCTATTGCAACTCTAACATACTAAAACCTGTTAAAATATTAGTTTGGAGTAATTGGATGTAATCCTTTTGGGCTGCCACTTTATGTACTTTACAAACTTGCCCTTAAGATTCACAAGGACTATTTTCTTTTTGGGTATTTTGAACTGATTGTTGCTCATTTTGTTTATGACGGATTTTTACTAACACATAAAAGAAGAAAATATATATTTTAGTAAAACCACGGGACATAATGACTTATAGTGTAACAAATATAGTTTCTGTAGGTTCATAAGTGCAGGAGAGAGCGTCAATAAATCAGTCAGTGGTGATAAATAAGACAGTCAGGTCTGAATGGCCAGTGGGAAGAAAATCATCTCCCTGCAGTAAATTTACAACAATAGTGTAAATTTGCTGAACTGAAGTCAATCTGGTTTGTCACAACAATTGGAAGATTAAAAGAAGATTAAATTGAAATGAACTGAACTCTAAATGTCTTGTGCTCAAATTCTGATTAACGTGTGTTGTGTTCCTTTAAGAGGGTGAGAGTGGTCCCGTACCATCCAGTGTTGATGTTTTGTTTTGGTCTCGATTAGGGAGTTTATGTTGTGCAACCACCAGGTCCAGGGAATATAAATGTAGTCTGTCATTAGACCTGCTGACTGTGACACTGAGCAGATGCTGAGTGACGTGTCAGCGCAGACAAGGCTTCAGTCCGGGCTCCTGAGGTGAATTCTCACTGTTTGTGCTCTCCGTTGCTTGTCTATTCATCAACATCCTGTGGCTGTATCTTGTTGGCGTATCTTGTATTGTCAAGTGACCGTAACATGAAGCTTTACCCAAACAGGAAAGGGATCAACTGCAAACAGGGCCAGGACCCTCAGAGTGCTGCAGGCAGCTTAACATAACATTAGGACCTTTCCCAGCACTCCCACCTTCCATCTGCAGCCTCCCCACTGGGAATCACATCAGTCACAGAACCATCCAAATCTGCAGCAGGACACATTGTTGGACTGGTTGTTATCTGCTCAAGTGTGATCTACTCTCAGCCCTGGTATGCAGCTGGACTTTGTTTCGCTCTGCTAACAATATGTAAGTGGTTCCTCATATTGACTAGATAGAGCAGCAGTGTCGACCCACAGCTTTACTGTTTTGGTTCAGTCTCATTTTCTCATCAACCTCACAAAAACAGCAACAGAAAGTTCAGCAAGTTTCTTTACCAGTGTAAAAAGCCAGCAGTTACACTATCTGTCAAAGTTATATAGTCAGATTTCACTGGTTGAAAATCCTGATTAATCACATGATTAATGCATTTAACTGCAATTCACTTCCAGGTCAAATGACAAGTGGTCACGTCCCCAGGGTGAACACTCTAATCTCTTCATCTTCTGCTTGTTTTTTTTTTTTGTTTTGTTTTTTAGCAGCAATGCAAGTTCCACTGTCCTCTTCTTTCATCGTCCAAATGCTAATTTTGATGTGAAGAGGCTTTAGAGACAAGCTGGTGGAGCATTTTACAGGTGAAGACATTGGAAAAATAGTTGGAGGAGACCAAAACAGATAAACACTAAGTGAAAATTTAGGTTACTTCTGCTTAAAACTCCAAAACACATGTGTACTGTATACATCTGATTATTTCACACTGTAAATTACCCAAGTCATGGCTGAGGTCAAAGGTCAGTTCAGGAATTGCACTTTAAAGTCTGAACCAAGGCCCAAATCAAGAAAAATGTCTTTGTCTGATTGTATAAGTTTGATCTGATTTGTTTTGGTTGTGCGCAACAATTTAGAGACAGACCTTTATCTTGTGTTGCATCTATTTTTGACAGGTGTATCATGTTTTTAACCAAAACAACCAGGGAAAAAAGAATCAAAAATGGAAACAGTATAATAAGGAGTAACAAGATTTATTAGACATGACAAGGTGTCTGCCATTGATGTGTTGTTAATCCTCCATTCTTGAATGGAGAAAACAATAATTACACAACATCATCAAATTCAAATTTGATTTGGTCCTCTGTGATTATCGTTATATCATTGGAGTTAGTACCATGGCTCATTTTTGCTTCTATTATTACTTCTATTGTGCCTCAATATCCTGCACTTTATCCAAAAGTCCAAAAGAGTTCTAAAACTGCAGCCCTCTTTCACCTCAATCTATTTTGGTACAGACTAATCTACAAAATCTGCAGGTGTGAAATCACCTGTCGGCACATAGTTCAGTCACACAAACTGTTAGTGGTTAATTCCAAAGTTGCTTTGTTGTCTCCTGGATGTGGTTGTGGAAATATGTCAGCCTTAACTACCTGATGAGGAGATAATTTGTCATTGTTGTCACATAATTCAGTAATGCAAGGTCAGTGTTTACTACAGCTGTGGTCAAACTTTACCAGCAGAGATTTTACAATATTAAAGTGAATAAGATTTTTTGTATAGCACCTTTTGCAGATAAAAAAAAATCTTTTAAAGTAAACTTTAAACTTGATCAGCCAAATATATTAAAATAGAAATACAATAAAGAGTGAAATATTAAATCTGACAATTGAGCTTAAAGCATACATTACATTTAGACTCTTCTTTGGACACAGAAAAACAGTACATAAACATTGCTGGTGGAGGTGAAGGGAGGCTGTGACCGTTTGGAATCCTGTTTTTTGGACTCAGCTCCTTGAACATGATCTTTCCAGCTCCCAAAACACAAGCATTGTTCACGGAGAGACAAGCTTTAACATGTTCTCCAAAGCAGCGGCTGATTATAAGGCTCTTTTCTGTGTGAGGTCTGGGGAAGGTGTCCCGCACAAGTGTTGAAGGAATGTGGCAGCATGACATCTGAAGCCTGGTTTCTAATACGACACAGTGCCACCGCACATCCTTGGAGGATGACGTTTTATTCATCCCTGCAGAGGAAGGAGTTATTTGTTAGTGACTGGCGAAGCAGAAAAGTGGATAACAATCAACAGGCCTCGTCTTTAAAAATGTAAGGGCCTCAGGTTATTTTTAAAAAAATGTTATTTTTCAAGATTTTTTTATGGGAAGTTGGTCCCCTACTGCCCTTAATCATCACGATAAGACAAGTCTAATATGATGGAAGGTCTCATGTTAAGGGTGACTGAAAAGAAAAATAAATCATGTCTTTACTAAAGAAAACTTAGCCTTAGGCAAAGGCCAACATTTGTTCACAATGAACATAATTCCTGACAAGATGAGTAGAGAACAAGTCAAAGTTTTTATGAGTTGGGGAACATTTCCTGGAGCTGGTTAAAAAACTCAAATTATTGCCGCCTCATTGCTGTTGACGTATAATTACTAAAAGCAATAAACAACATCTTTAAATTCCATACTTATCATAAACCATCAGCGTTGGTCTCTTCCTGTATGTGTGCTAATGTTATACTTATGGTCTAATTGGTTTAATCAGATTGTTTCCTGTGGAACCAACCTGTTTAACAATATCAGTGTTAAAGGTACAGTGTGTAAAATGTAGCAGTGCAGTTGCATGTTGCCAGTTAATGTCACCCTTTCCTTCTTAGAGTGTTGGAGAACCTGCATTGCCTTGAAGGCTATGTCCAGGCTTGTGTATATATATATATATATATATATATATATATATATATATATATATATATATATATACACCCAGTCTTGGTATTTCAGGTATGGTAATCTTCTGTGCAGCATCCCCAGCTTTAGCAACTCCTCCTTTTTTTGCACCAAGCTGGTTTTATGTTTCCACATTAGTTTGCGTTTTAAAGCTGCATAATCTCCAGAAAAGTACTTGATTTTTTTAGTTTAATCCCCAGCTCACTGAATACAATTTTTTTCAGATTGCAGGTCTTTGTCTTTAGCCCCTCCTACAAGATTAGCATGGACAGACACACCTCACTTCATCTCTGAAAGTCTCCTCCGATATTGACGCATATTATTGTGTTTCATGTCCGACTCTCTTTTAGACTCTTTTTCCTGATTTATAGGTTACTTTGCAGCAAAGGAGTTTATTACAATGGCTAGAATGATGCCCTTTCTAATGACAAGAACAACCTATTACCATTACCTGCGATTATTAATGGCTGTAAATAGAGTCTAAAAGAGATGCAGAAGTTTTATGTGCTCTAAAAACAAATGATTTACATTACACTAAAAGTTTATTATGGAATTATCAATCAACAGTGTCTCCTGCTTTAATTTAACACATGGCACATGTGTTAATTATTGAGCTTTAGAGGTAATGTTGGGTGTATCTTTAAACTTTGGTCAGAGCCAGGCTAACTGTTCCCTTCTGCTCCCATATGTGCTAAACTAGAGTAACTACATCCATCTGTACTTAACACAAACAGCACAGGCTGTTTTCAATCTTCCCTTAAAGTTTCTGACCTTTGTCAGTGACCTGCGCTGATTGTATTAGAAGAGGTTGCACGGCAGATACTCACAAGGAAGTTCAAATAATAAGGAACTTTATTGAGACTCTACTTTTTTAATTAATAGAATCTGGGGTTTTCTTAAAAGTTGAGCAGTAAATGTCGATTTAATGAATAATGAATGAAAAGGTCTGGTGTGTGTCGGTTTCCATATGATCCATATATTTTCAGTATGCCTTGCAAAGGATCCACAGACATGTGTTTTTTACTGATTGGTTGAAAGAGTCACACAACATTCTTACAACATTCTCCAGATTTTCCTTTGGCCACTGTAGCAGTATGACTGTATCCAGCTTTAGTGATGAGGTAGATGAAAACAAGGTCATTTAGCAGAACTAAATGGAGCATGGGTGAACTGAGCCAAGTCTGCCTGGGTTTTGATTTCACTCTGCAGGTATGGCTGGCAAGGATGTCATTTCAGCCAACTTCAGAATCTCCTAAAAAAAAGGGTACTAATCACAAACCCCTGGTGCTCTAAATCATCACTTTTTGTTCACTTATAATTTCCATCTTACACTATGTTATAGAAACTAGTAAAAGAGTACAATGAGATACCATGTCAAATGTGTAATTCTATGGACTTAAACTGTTTTATTTCTTTGCAGCTCCTGGCTCTTTTATGTGAAAAACTCCAACATGCATGCATAAGAATCATTGTGCATCCAGAGGACAATGTAGCTTCTCAAGAGGAAAGAATCACAGTCCACTGAAGTCTCCCATCCAAAGGAATCCAGCTTTTCAGTCTATATAGACCCTACAGGACGTCGGCTTGTGACTGACAGTGATGGTGTCATGGTGTCAGATGCCGGCCTGGACGTTGCTTCCAGTGCTTCTGCTGGGATTGACCTGCTCTTTACACAGTTCCCTTGTGAAAGTCAACAAGGGTTTGGAGGTCAAAAGGGGTCAGTCAGCCTACCTTGATGAGGGCGACCTGCAGTTCCATATCCCTCGTCAGAAGGATGCGTGCAAGGTGGAGGTGGTGTTAAATGAGCCCATAACTCAGCAAGTGGGAAGACTCGTGCCTCAGGTAATGGAAAAAAATGCTCTTCCAGTGAATAACTCCTGTATGTTCAAAACAATTGAACATTTCTAGTAATGTTAAGTTGAATAGCTTGAAGGCATATGTTACATTTATATCACACAGTTCGACAATAATATACAGTATTTGTTTTGAGGTGATGAATATATACTTAAGCCTTTTAATCATCTACCAAGCAAATGCATGTCTAAACCTCACAGCTGTGAATAAATCAGTGCATGACGTCGTTTTGGTTCTATAATATCTCAGAAATCAATAAAAGAATTGATGTGATGACAAGTACAGTCAAAACACATTAAAAAAAATCACAAAAGATAGTTTGTGCAGCTGTAGTGAAGGAGGTAGAGTGGGTTTTCCCACTATCCAAAGGATTAGTGATTTGATCCCTGGCTCCTTCAGTCTGCACGTTGAAATGTCCTTTCTAATACAGTCCAATCCCAAATTGTTGCTTTTTTGTTTTCTGTTTACTTGCATGTGCTCCTTTAAAAAGAAACTGTCACTATATACTGTATAAAAAATACACGAGGCACCTGTTTTGTTGTTTATAAGTGATGGAATAATTAAATGGCCCAATATATTACCCTGTGGCCTTCCATATCCCGTAATTCTTGAATCTGATAGATTCCCATTCATTCATGACCTTATTTCTTCAGTTCAGATGCTTTTTTTATATAGTATGTATTGACTTTTCTAAAATCTTATTACAGTGAATATACATAAAGGATATGTTTTTTTAATTATATTCATGTATTTCTTCTTTTTATTTATTCCTCCTTTTTAATAAAAATCTTCACCTTTAATAGTATTCAGTCTACTGAGAACTCTAAAAGCTGCATCAAAAAGTGTAGAAAACAAATCCAGTTGTATGTTTTTTTTTATCATACAGTATATACAATTATGAAGGTAATTTGCTGTGTCAGATAATATAATGATGGCTGGGGATTTGCCTGCAAGGAAAGGTTACATTTATTTGTGTGACCCCTGTAGTTCTTGACTTGTTTTTAGACCATAGTACTTCATCTATTTCCACGTCTGAAGTATTACAGTGTACCATAAATAAAGGACAGATATTAGGGGTAAGAGAATGTGAAGGAACATCTTTCTACATGTTTCTTTTGTTTTCCAGGCAGACCAGCTGACTCTTCCCTAATGACTGTGCTGACAGAAACAGTCATCTGTCCAAGCTCTCATATGAGTCCTTTTTATGCTTAAAAGTGGAAAACAAAAGTTTAGGATTAAAACTAGATACATTTACTTCACAATGAGTGAGCAAAGGCATTATTTAGACCTTTTAATTACTTGGGTTTATTGACTGAACGTAAGCTGTTGACAATAAAGCAATTTGGTCAGGAGTTTATCAACTTTGTGTTTAATTATCCTGCAAGTCTAGTCACAAAGCCTTTGACTGCAGAATCTGCTTATGCTAAACACCAGTTTATTAAATGAAGATAATCATGTGTCAATATATGAATGTGAATCACATTTAGCTCTGGATTTAAAATTAATCATAAAGGTCTGATCAAGAAAATGTTATGTTCTACGTGACGTTCATGTAGGCTCACTTTGCTTAAATTAAGTTTTCTCCCAATCTTTGCTCAGGTGTTTGACTGCCATTATCTGACTGATGAGGTGAAGTATGTCCATAATGGCTGCCCATTGTTAAAAGAGGACACTGTCAAGCTTCGTCTGTACAGGTACGACATCAGGAGAGACCACGATGTCAGCATTCTGACCAGTTCAACATTCTTTCTGATTGAAGCTTCACACCTATTGAGCTTTGTAACTTCTTGTGACACACTAATTGTTCTGTAGTTGCCAGGGCATACATTGACAGTATTACTTTGCCTCTTAAACCAAAACCTTATTTTACTTAAACCAAATTTTAACCCTATCTTGGCTCATGGGAGAGGTCCTGGTAGATGGGAGGTATTTTACTGAGTAAACTTCTCCTCTTCTACCTGATCAGTTGGATTGAAAGTTACTTTTTTAACATCTATTTAAAGTCTGTTTTTATTGAAGTGTATTGAATCTTTCTTTACACATGCCCTTCTCTTCAAAATACCATGTTTAACTATAATCTAACACTAAAACCATGTCTTACCCTTCAAAAAGTACTTAGGAGTGGCATAAATGTGCTCCTTGTTTCCACAATGAAAGTTTGAAGCAAAACTTTTGATCATAAACATAAAAGGACATACACGCAGACAATTAAAAAAATATATCCATCCTTTCAGTCATTGCTCATAAAAGTTTTTCTTTCTCTTCTTGGAGTAGCATGATGATCCTTTGTGTCTTTTTGGTTAGGTTTACAGAGAAAGAGACATACATGGAGGTGTTTTCTCTCCATGTAGACATTATAGAACCTGAATGCAGCATCATAAGGCTTGGGCCTAAATCCTTGGAGGTTCCTGAATTCTATAGCCTCTCTGATGTAGTTGATGGCAATGTGGTGTCCTTCCACTATGAGAAGAGGTCCAGTCTGGAGTGTAGCATCCATCTTATCAGCCATGACACTCACCTGCCCATCCATGGCCAGCTGGTCACTGGAGAACCAGAGAAAGCTACCAAGAGAGGAGACGAGCCAGAAAGCTTCATCCATCTACGTCAACAACTAGGTAACCAATGAAATAAAAGGCTTTGTGATCATTAAAAAAAAATCACCAAAAACCATGGTCAAGAATCTACTTGATTAGGTGGAATGGAGTCTCTCTCTATGCAGATGACTTTCTAATTTTACTGAATCTCATTTTCTGGTCTGCCATATGTAAGGATATACAGTATGTACATATGTAATTGTTCCCCCATAGTTTAGACAGGTAGTTTTGTTAAATGTTGACTATAAATTCCATGTTGATATGAAGATTAATTCTAAAGTGACAAAAAACAATGGTTGTTATAGTTTCAGGTCATTACACCACTGCTAAAGCCATGTAAATCCCACACACTGGACCTTTAAGATCTTAATCTCCAGTACTTGTTTCACTATATATAACAAATAAGAATAAAAAAAAGTGTGGTTTTGTCTAGATAATAAAGCCAGGGCCATGTGTAAATCTGAAGACTGCATGAAGGGCCTAAAGCGTGTGAAGTTCAACAAAATTCCCTGTGATGACTTCCTGTTGATGGGACTGAGGTATCAGCACATAGATCCTCCATCTCCAGATATAGATTATATCCCAATAAGACTGGACCTCAAGGACACAAGGAGTGGCAGCATTTATCAGGTAACTCGGCCGGTACTGGAACATGGAACAGGAGAGTTGGTTATATTGGCATACTATTAGCCGTAACTTGTTTTATTTTATAGTTACTAAAAACAGAAAATATCTTTATTTCACTGTGGTCCAGTCTGAACAGGCATGGATTCCAGTGCGGATCATTGGTGCAATGCCCAACCAGCCTCCTAAACCATCCTTCATGTCCATGTTCATCTTGGAAGTGGACCAGTTCATCCTCACTCCACTCTCCACTGCTACACTGGATGCAGAGGATGAGGAAACTCCAAAACAGCTTTTGGTTTTTAACATCACCAAACCCCCAGTGGACGGTTTCCTCACTCATCTGTCTGATCACACTCGCCCAATCTCCTCCTTCACATGGCTAGACCTCAATGACATGCTCATTGGGTATCAACCTCCAAACTCCTCACACACCCAACGTAGGAATTATGAGGTAGCACTTCCATTTCCTAAAATTTGTGCAGTGTATACTCATCTTTTTTTGTTTTGTTTTGTAATTAGTCTGATAAAATCTGTCCCTACAGGTGGAGTTTGAGGTGCATGATTTTTTCTTTGAAAAAAGCCAACCGGTTACTGTCCATATGTCTGTAAGGAATGCAGACACAAATGCACCAAGAGTTTCCTGGAATATGGGTATGTTACTGGAAATTTAATTATGAACTCTATGGCAAAAGGTTGCTGGTCGGGACCCAACTTCAAAGGCTTTGGTGACTTTTCAGCTCCTTTTAGAGACTTATTTTGATGATAATAGCAAGTTCTCTAAACAAAAATTCTCCAGCATAGGTTTGCCATTTACAGTGTGGTTACAGCTAACTGTTGTTTTTCTGTGAATAACTTCTATCGCAGGTCTGAGCCTACTAGAGGGCCAATCCCGTCCAATAACATGGGACCAGGTTCAGATTGTGGACAACGACAACCTGAATGCCGTTCGTATCATCACTGTGGATGGTCTGCAGCATGGACGGCTCACTGTCAGAGGTGCACATACAACTATTAGTGGACAAAAATATCATTCCTTTGTGGGGACTTAAACACAAACAATCCCCCAAATACTTCAGAACTAATGCTTCACATTTTGAGATCCACTTGTTGAGCTTGATGTCTCTGTTCATAACAAAGTTTCTTGCTTAATTGACTTCATGTAACCTCCAGGTGGAAAGGGCTTTATGTTCACCGTCAACGACATCAAAGCAGGTGTAGTTCGCTATCACCATGACGACAGCGACTCAACCAAAGACTTCATTATTTTCCGTATCACCGACGGTCGCCATCAGACCCGGCAGAAGTTCCCCATCAAGATCCTACCAAAGGACGACAGTCCTCCTTTCCTCATCACCAACATGCTGCTGGAGGTGTCTGAGGGACAAACAGCTCTGCTGAGGGGCTCCACTCTACAGGCTTCGGACATGGACTCCAGTGATGACTACATCTTTTTCAACATCACCCGTCCTCCTCAGGCAGGAGAGTTAATGAAAGTCCCAGGACCAGGACTCATTGGTCAGGAGAATGGGCTAAATCTGTTTATTTTATTGCATGTTTTGTTTTTAACAGTTTGATAATCTGTTTGTGTTGGTCTTAATTCAGGTTACCCTGTAAGCCACTTTCTTCAAAGGGACCTGTTTCATTCCTTAGTTTACTACCGGCACCTTGGAAATGAAGTGTTTCATGACTCCTTTGAGGTGGTGCTGTCTGATTTCCATGACCCTCCCAACCTGTCAGAACCTCAAGTGGGTAACAGTATCACACGTCCAACGCTATTTTCAGACAATGTATCTGGAAAGGCTTAATAACTGCCCGTAAATGTGAAAGTCAATTCGATCAATTCTCTATCAGAAAATGTGACATCTTATTTTATGAGTGTGTAAAAAGTAATGTTATAAACTTACCTTTAAAAATGAGTAATATACAAAAATTTTCGGGTAATGAGCCCAAGCCTGGTCTTCAGGTGGTGTTGGTGCACATAGAACCTGTTCCAGACCGACCACCTAAAGAGGTTCCGGGTTCCAGCCGCTGTCTCGTGATCAAAGAAACAGAAGTGGTCCACATCACACGACAGCAGCTTCACTTCATAGACCAGGAATCCCCAGACAGTGAGCTGACGTTCACAGTGACCACCCCTCCTTTCTACATCGGCCCTCACAGGTAAGTATGTTCTCACCTATTGAAAATATTCTGTTTGTCATCCCGGGGAAGAGATTTCTGTCTGAACTGTGTGCTCCTTGTATGTACAGCATTCCTGATGCAGGGAGGCTGTTCCTGGTTGACAGCATACCCAAATTCACCAAAGACCCCGGTGCTCCAGTGCTCAGGCTTTTCACACAGGTAATGCTTGGACGTTTCACCAGTCAGTGTCTTTAGCTCACGGGGGACATAGGAGATACTGGTCTTTTGCAACCTTTTTAGGTATGTTTGTGTTACTTTGGTAAATACAAACAAAGGAGTTCAAACGTAAAATAACTCATCTGTCTGCTTGGTGTAAAACCAGCATTTTGTAATGGACTTTGGTTCAGCAGAGGTAATGGATTAAAAACTTAAATTTCCAGCTGAAAAAAGCCAACCTTTGATGAGATCAAGCAGAAAACACATTTATGGATATGTCATAGACTGTATTGAAAAACCTGAAATATCCCTTTAAAGGGACGTATTATTCAAAACAGCTTTTTTCCCCTTGTTTTTCAGCATGCAGTGAACTTCATGAAAGTAGCATACATGCCTCCTGTCACAGATATCGGCCCTTACCCCCAGTATATCCAGTTTATTCTGTCTGTAACCAACCGTTTGGGCAAAACAGTCACGGGGATCTGCTTTAACATCACTGTAACACCAGAGGACAACCAAGCACCACAGGTAGAAAAAAAATGAACACCCGTCTTATTTACACCATATGAGCATGAGGATATATAGGGAAAAAAAACCTGTGGATGTATCCTTCTTCAGGTCTTCACCAACGCTCTGAGTGTAGATGAAGGAGGTGAGTCCAGGCTCGGCCCAGAACACTTACTGCTGTCAGATGTGGACTCCATGGAGGAAGCCCTGCAGGTGGCGCTGCAGAGGGAGCCACAGCATGGAACACTGCAGTTCAGAGGCCTCCCACTAAAACCAGGCCAGGCTTTCACTGTGCAAGACCTGAAAAGTTTTAAAGTTAGGTCAGACATCCTGGTTTATTCATTTCTTCACATAATCTTTAAAACACAAAAAACTGGTGTGATCGCAAACGATGAAACTCACCAGTGTGATACAGGCTTTTATACGTGTAAATATGCATAGAAATTATTCCTGATACTGAGCTATTGAAAGTGATCATATTAGTGTGGTTGCAACCACAGGTTCTGGATTCAAGTAGTAACAGTTTATCATTGTGGGCTATGAAGTTATTACTGGATATGTGTCATTTGACATTGTTTGCCAGAGTTTGTTTTGCACTATAGTCATTTTAAGTCAGAGCCAAGAACAGTCACATCCAGACCACAAGTTAATATCCTGCTATTTAAGGATATAAACATCAAAGCAAAGATAATTTTGGCTTCTGTTGTTTAAATTTTTGTTTTTTTCAGTGAAGTAAATCGAGATTGATTTGCAACACTTTTCAGACCAAAAGTTAGAAACTGTTAGCAGATTAAAAGTATTATCTCAATATGTACGGCAACATATTCCAGTGACTGTGCACACAATCCAGGTATTATAATAATGGGTCTTATTTCACAGTCTATCCAGTTAAATGTCACAGAGTTACATAAACAGAACCAGGCCATTGTTAATCTGATCAGTAAATACCTCTGTTTTTCCTGCTAAAGAATGCCAAAATGGCTGCCATCCAAATGGCCCACTAACAATGTGTGTATGGGTGCTGCCAGTTTGATGACTCAGCAAATTTAATATGTCATCTTTTTTGGCACAGCTATAATCATGACAGCTCAGAAACTGTGGAGGACAACATTGAATTCTCAGCAACAGACGGCACCAATTCAGTCGGTTTTGTCCTGCAAGTGAAGGTAATCCTTCTCTCTTACTTGCACTGCTCTCTTTGACCTTTAACCCCTCCTCTGTTTTAACAAATTGACTTGCGTGTGATCTCCAGGTGAAGCCCATCAATGACGAGGTCCCTGTGGTGGTTGCTGGTTTGAAACCAGTCCTCAGCTGTGCAGAAGGACAGGCGACGGTGATCACGGCTGAGTACATCTTTGCCTCAGACGCAGACAGCGACAACAGCAGCCTGGCTTTTTTGATTGCACGGCAGCCGTATCATGGCGTTGTGCTGCGGCACGGCGTGGTGGTGGATCGCTTTATTCAGGCTGACATCACTGCAGGGATCATCACCTACAAACACACAGGTAAACGGTTGTTTTTAACTGAATGAATCCACAAAGTACTTAATTTTTACTTTGACCAAAGTTTCATGTGATATCTCAGTTCTTTCAAATTCCTCACAAACAAATCAACGATGAAATTATTAAATTTTAGTAGCCCGGGTCAAAGGTCACATTGGTAATGTAAATAAAATTCTTTATATCAGGAACACTTAAAGCTAAAGTCCCCCCCCCCCCAAAAAAAAACATTCATAACATTTGTTTGTTTGTGGTCTTGTTAACAGAATGTCTTGAAAGACACATGCAGCAAACATTAGATCACAATCAGGACTGTCTTTAAAGTTCTTTGCATGATTATTTTTTCAGGATTGGAGGTTGGTCTCACTCCTCGCCACGACACCATCACCTTTGTTATTTCTGACGGAGAGACGGAAAACGTTGCTCTATGCTGTGGTGGAGGAAATCCCACCAGGAGTGGCAGCACAGTGCGGCTGCGGGACAGTCTGCCGGTGTACGACCTCCACATCACAGTGTTTCCAGTCGACAACCAGGCACCTTCACTTAAAACAGGTGGGTCGTTCTATTCTCATATCATATAACTTGATAATGAGATACAAAAAGTTTACAATCTAAGACAAACACACAACACATATCATAGTGAGAATACTCAACATTACTGCATTTTCTGGGGAAATCTTAATGTTCTACTAAATGTACACGTTACTTTTGCAAAACTTATCCCATCTATTTAAACTGCACTTGCTTCCAGTGTTTACTTAGTTTACGACGGTGGAGGCCAAAGTACAGGATAAAGAAGCAAATATCTTTAGAGTGGACACAACTATAAAACCAAATGATTGATAATGGAACAAAACTGTGGATATTCAAGTAAATGAGGTTTATAAATATCTTTTTTGCATTATTTATGGGTCAAATAGCATTTTTTCCGTTTTGATTATAAGTATAATCGCTAAATGAATTAATAATGTTATAATGTACGATATGTTTTTAGCTGCTATATTTTTCTCATTGTTTTGGCCAGAACTGTGGCATATGAAGAAACAAAACAAAGAAGCTGGGCCTTAAAATTCTCCAGATAAACAGAAACATCAATATTTTATTTTATTTTTTTAAATATTATGTGTATTACCCCAGAATGGCTAAAAAAAAACTATATTTGACAAATAAGTTTAACAAAAACTTATTGCCAAATAAGTTTAGATAAAAAAAATTATTTAAAACACCAAAGCAAGTAAAGCACCTTCACAAATGATGAGTTCAAAACTGCATTTGAATTTATTCATTTTCTATTTGGACCAAGGATAATGTACCAATAAAATTAAGCTTCTATATGTTCATTTTTTGTATATTGAGAAGGAAATCACTTTAACGCTTTAAAATTTGTTTGTAGGAGACATTTTTACAGTGGATGAAGGTGGAACTGCTCCGATAACTGCGTCTCATTTGAAGGCCTCTGACGTGGACACTGTTCTGACTGAGCTGGCGATCAGTCTGATTTCTCCACCTCAGTTTGGCTACATTGAAAATGTCCTGCCTAGTCCCGGCTTTGAGAAAAGCAACATGGGCATAAGCATAGGTAACTGCATTAAAATATATTGCTTGTTTTGATCCCATCACAAACCATTAAAACTAATTGTGTTTTCTGTTTTACCTTGTTCGTAGCCTCTTTTTCATATAAAGATGTCATGGACGGTCACGTGAACTACGTACAGTCCAGACACCAGAGGATGGAGCCCACCGCTGACCACTTCATGCTCTGTGTGTCAGATGGCAAACACAGCTCTGCTCACGTCCCCTTCTACATCATCATTAACCCGACAAATGATGAGATCCCAGAGTTTATGACTCGCAATATCACAGTGAGTTTTCTCAGTTAATTTAACTTCTGAGGATCATAATATTCAGGAGACATTCTGATATTTATTAATGTCCCTCTGTGATGAGGTACGAGAAGGAGAAACGAAGCAGTTGGACTCGTCTGTGTTGAACGCAGTGGATCTGGATGTTCCCAGGAATGTCCTGCTCTTCAGCATCATTGAACCTCCTCAACATGGCAGCATCATTAACGATGAGAGTGAAAGACCAGTCAACAAGAGGCGAGCGGCCGTTTCTCATTCACCTGTGGTTGACTTTACAATGACAGATCTGACTAATGGTACTTTTCACTCACTCGTTTCACTTTGGACTGTCTCAGATATATCAAAGAACACTGTAGATTGTATTTTTACCCGATATTTTACCCTTTTGTTGGATACAGCTTGTATTATTGTAGCTATGGTCTGGTCTAAGGCACCCAGATTCTTTCGTCAAATACAGTGACAAAAAATATTCTCTCAGGATTGCCCTGTCATTTGTCAAAGATTGAAAGGCCCTTAATGAATTATTGGTCAATAAATTCTGCCTCTTGTAACTTTTAAATCAGGCATTAAAACATTTTCCATTTTTTATTTTAGGTAGCTAATGCGGTAAAGTGCTGGCTTTTTAAATCTCATCCAGAGTTTGGGGGCCTTGGTTAAGATGTTGTTCTTAGAGTTCCCAAGTCAAGACTGCTAAACAAAGGTGACCAGGCTCTTGTTATCAAAAATAAGATTAAGCGTTGGACATGCAACAGTTTAATTTGCAGAAAACCAAGAAATATTATCAAAAGCTTAGAGAACAGACAAAAACTTGGATCAAGCTCTTAAAGAGTTTTTACCACACCTTTGGATGATGTGACCACCACAAAATTAAAGAAATCTGCTCTCTTACTGGCTTTCAGGTATGGATCTGATGTACATGCATGATGACTCTGAGAACATGGAGGACAGTTTCACCATTCAATTGACGGACGGTCGCCACCAGCTCCACAGACAAGTAATGGTTAAGGTGCTGCCAGTCAACGATGAGGAGCCTCGTATCATTAGGTCAGACGGACACCTTCACTAAAGTTCATATTGTAAAAGTGATAAATCACATAGTTGATTGTGGAAAACAAACATGTCTTGTGTCCTTTAGGAACAATGGGCTGGAGGTGGAACCAGGAGAGACGAGGCTCATCTCCAGTGTCGCACTGTTTGCACAAGATGGCGATACTCCGTCCTCAGATGTCAAGTACATGTTTGAGAAAGTTCCTACACAAGGACTGCTTCAGCTTAAGGTTAGTGCAGTGACATTATCTTCTTAAAAGAAAGTCTCTAATGTCACTCTAGCTGCACTGATGAAGTGGTGATGTATTCCAGTGTTTATGGTTGTTGGTAAATGATGAACGTGCACTTGTTCTGTCATGAGTATCTGATCCACATTCCATTCGTAGAAGATGTCCTACATGGAGCATGAGCAGTCAACACTGCCTGTGCGGTCACATACAGTATGTAGCTGTAATTTATGGATAATGATTTTTAAGTCACACGGTCTTATTCAAGTAGCTGACTGCACTTTTTGAGTTTTCTTTAACTAATTCAATGTGGATAACATTTCAGAAAGATTACACAAATGGTGATAAGAGGTTAATGTAGCGATAAACACAAAAATTAACAACCCCAAGCAGCATTCAGTGGTAAATATTGCACTTTAATGACATTTCTGGGTTGGTGTCAGAAATTAGACTTGGAGTGGATGTCCATTTTTACCTACAGTCTATGTGTGGTGGACTACAGATATAAACACTGTGCTATTCAATAATAAGCTTCAGAAAAGCACATTCAAGTGAATTACCATTAATGAAATCCATGTAAATTGGCCAGTGTTTCAATGATTTAGCTCAGTCCATCTGTATTTAATGGAGGAATTTTATTTGACTTAGAAAATGATTGAATTAAATGTTATTTTAATCTGGATTTTCTCAAAAGAAGAGTTTGACTATTTTATGAAGTATGTCTGTCTAAATTCCCATGGCACTAAATGTGCTACTTAACTGAAGGCTATAGGAAGCTGCTATTGTCAACATAAGGAAAACATGGAGCCTTCTAACTGTGACTGGTCCTGTCGCAGGAAGGTCAGGACTGGGTTACGCTGACAGCTGGGAGAAACTGCACCCAGGAAATGGTGGACATGAACCTTCTGCGCTATGTGCACACAGGCCTGCACACCACTCAAACACAGGACTTCTTTGTCTTCCACTTGATGGACGAAGAGAATCAATCACTCCCCCAGCACTTTCACATCTCTGTCAAAGAGACCGAGAAAGGTACTAGACGTCTTGTTCTTCAATAGGTATAGGTTTGGATCTGTTTTTTCTACTTGTGAGAGTAGATCCCCATATATATTTTCTTGCTAGGTTGATTCAACCTTTGTCTATTTCAATGACTTCCAGGAAATATTGCCATCTTTGTGAAGTCAGTGAACGTCAGTCGGGGTGATCGTGTGGTTCTCACCACAGATGTGCTGTTAGCGACGGACGGCACAGAAAAGCCTGAGGAGCTTTTATATGTCATCACCAATCCTCCTGCTCATGGACACCTGGAATACATCAAGCATCCTGGACTGACCATCTCCACCTTCAGCCAGATGGACATAGCAGCAAACCTCGTAGCTTATGTGCACGACAACCGAGCCAGCATGCCCAGAGAAACCTTTCAGTGAGCCAAGAACTTAAAACTCATCTTATACTTGCTTTTAATCAAACATAACAAGCAATTTGATAGTGTAATTTGGACAGATTCCTCAATTCTTTCAAAATTAAATGTGTCAAATTAATGCACAGCCTGTTTCATGTTTCTTCAGGTTTGTTGTGAGTAATGGGAAAACAAGTCGAAATGGAAGCTTTGAGGTTGCAGTGGAAATGGTGGACCGTGTCCTCCCGTCTCTGTCCTCTAACAAAGGCCTCACAGTCCCTCAGGATTCCTCCATCATTCTGAGTCCTGACTGCCTGGCCTTGTCTGACCCCGACACCCCACCCAGTGCCCTGACCTTTATCATTCTCCAGCCTCCACAATATGGACGGCTGCTTTTACAGGATGCCACACTAACCACTAGATCAAATTTCACCTACAGGGACATACAGGAAATGAAGGTATCATATAAACATGATGGAGGGCCGTCACAGATCGACCGCTTTACCTTCACTGCCTCTGACAGCACCAGTCGAGGCTTCCTCCTGGATGGACGGTTACATGAGGAACCTGTGTTCTTCACCATTCAGGTGGGTGATTTCCAGAGGTGTTACCTGAGGTCCTGAGCTGAAAGGAGGCCCCCTAAAAACAGCTAATTATTTTAGTCTGCAGCAACAATTTTGTGAAACCCCCCTTAGATTAATTGATTAATTGATATATGTGTGGGACCACAGTGATACCATGGTTGGTAACTCCCATTAACTAGCCCACTGTCACCCATTAACTTTTGGGTTCAGGTCCTCTTGGGTGGCCATTGTTTTTTTAAAAGTGCCCAACTTGAACATACAACACAAATTAAGTTACACACAGTTCTAGTTTGCTGCTGTAGAGTTTGATATAGAGTTACCTGTGTCACTCTTTCTTGGGGTGCCCAAAGTAGTGACACAAGTAACTCTATGCTGAAATCTACAGACACAAACTAGAATTGGGCATACTTTAAAAAAAAAAAAAAACTTACGTCAAATTTAAAACTTCATGAAGTTCCTCTGGTGTTAACAGCTGAATTTTGTGATTTAAAATTTTGTGATGGTGATATGATGTTCAAGAGAGTCACATTTCTGACTAAGTAATATCATGTTGTAATTCCAAACTACTGACAGTACTTTGCTATCGCTTTTTATTTACTGTATGATTGCAGATCAAGCCTTTGGATAAGTTGCCTCCTGAGGTTGTGAAACTCCTCCCTCTTTGGAAAGCAGAGGTTTTAGACAATGGGCGATATGGGATCTTTCTATCATCTTTGCAACTGAAGGCCCAAGACAGTGACAGTAGAGAAGAAGAACTCTCGTTCTGCATCATCCGCCCACCCTATTTTGGTTTCCTAGAAAATATTACCACAGGCAGCTTTGTGCCACAGCGCTTCTCTCAGGTGGAGCTGAACAAGAGAACCATTGTCTACATCATCAATCCAGAGACAGAGTCACTCTCTGACAGTCTGGAGTTCACGGTGTCTGATCCTTTTGGAAACACTGGGTCTCCTCATGTGTAAGGAGAAGAACAAAATACTATACATTTAGTGACGTATTGCATTAAAAGTTGTGTCTTCACTGTTCTTGAGTTTGTCTTTGCAGCCTTGAGTTCAGTTGGTCAAGTGTGGACCTGTCTCAGGCTCAGTTGTCTGTGTGTGAGGAGCAGGGAAGCGTCTCACTGGACATTGTACGAAAAGGAAACTTGGCAGAGTCTTCATATATCAGTGTCCAGGTCTGCTGCCCTTTTGGCATTTGAATTGACTTCCAAAAAAAACCATTGAATAATGAAGCCCAATTAACAGGATTCTGTCTTAGACCCTGATACTTGACACATGTCTTTTTACATAGGTAAAGCCAGTGACTGCAGTAGTGGGTAAAGATTTTCTTGTGAGCCCTTCTTCCCTCATACAGTTTGACCCAGGTATGTGTTGAAGGCAGTGTTGAATACAATTCATCTTTATTTTTGCTCTATTTTTATTTTTATTTCCCTTTATTTTGGGGTTGCCTTTCCATGTGTTTGTCTGTCCATTGTTGTCCCATTCTTACGGACATTGTATCTCAAGAACGCCTACTTTGGCAAAAATGTTCACTAAGACTCTCAGGTTAACAGCTTAGATTCAGGAGGGCTAAAAATAAAGATTAATCTGGCTTCCCAAACCATGTTATGGTCTTTTAAAAAAAAAACAATTTCCACAAATTAAGTAAACATGAGTTAGGAAATGCAGTAAATGATGTAGATTAAAAAAGTTCTTTAGTAGAGACATACAACTGCTGGACAATAATCTTTGAAACATGCAGCGTGTGTTACAGATATAACAGAAGGCATTTGAATATTTGTACGATACAAGTTGTCTCATACTGTGGTGTTCTATTTCCAGTGATTCTCCTTTGAATGTCAAAGAACAACAACATTGTCTTTTACATTAATTTTGTTTTTGCACCACTTAAACAAACTACAAAACATTACAGGAGTTTACAGTGTGCTGCAAGATGAAAGGTTAAAAACCAGGAAAATTTACAGAAAATTAGACCTTTACCAAATCTTGTTAAAAAGGGATGTTCCACTCTTTTCAGGAGTGTCAAAGAGAAGCTGGCAGATAGAGATCATTCAGGATCATCTTGAGGAAGCTGAGGAAATGTTTGAAGTGCTACTCGTCTCCCCTGAAGCCACAGTGATCGGCAGCACCAGCAGGGCTCAAGTGACCATCAGGGATTCTGGAGGTAAAACTAACTCCAGCTATGTATTTCTAATCATCAAACTGGTAGCCTGGTACTCAAGACTGAATATTTACTGAAGAGGGGGTCTAATTTGCCAAAGTGAATGAATGAATGAATGAATGGTAAACTGGCATTCATCACTACAGGACAGTGCAGGTTGAACCAGGATCGGGAGGCTCCTGTCCTTGGGGGAAAGGAGGTCAAGTCAAACATGTACCCCCAACATGGATCCATTCGACTGGAGAAACTACCTTTGGGGAGTGAATCAGTCATTTGGGCTCGTGGAGACAGCATCCTCAGGCCTGCAAGTCTCCCAAAAAAGAAAATCAGAGTGACTGGCAATCCAAAGACTGTAAGTAAACCATCTGTTCAATCATCATTTGGTAAGGATCTGTTCCAGCTTTCAAATATCTACAAGCTACAACTCTGTTTCATCTTTCAGATTGCACCTTCCTCAGTTTTTCACAATGGGACAGACATTGTTTTCACAGTAAGGAGCAACAACAGCTGATACAAATCTGACTGCACCCTTCCAAATCAGACAACTCCTCATTTCCTTCTTTTTACTTTCTTTATTCCAGTATCATGGCATCATGCAAATGCAAGTAGAAGATGAAAGTTCCCCTTCTAGGAAGGGCAGGAAAGCAAACATCCATGTGGTCAGCAGAGGAGCACAGCAGCAGGCATCATCTGCACTGTCTAAATCCAAAAAGGAACCTCAAAGAAAAATTCCTGATCCCCAGAAATCTGGACTGGCTGAACGACATGTGAGTACAGATCTTACTTCTACTCGGAAAATATTTTGCCAAAATCTCTTCATTTCAGGGTGAAACGAAATTGCTTTAGCTGTTCAGTGAAACCAAATTTCCACTCTCTCTCCCTTCCTCCCTTGAAATTGACATTATGTGTCTTAGAAGCTGTAGAAGGTGATAGTGGTGGTTGCTAGGATCATTTGTAAACTGGCTTGTAAGCCATCAGTCTAACTAGCTGCATTGGTGTCTCTGTCTTTGTTGGGTCATTGGTTGCTCCATGCTCACCACATTTCTGTGGTCCATAGGCCACAGCTGAGAGCTCCATCCCCAAGCCATGTGTTCCAGGATTGATGGGACTCCTGCATTTCAACCAAACTGCTAATCAGCTCTTTCACTGCAATGGTGTGTCCTGGAAACCCTGGTCACCAACTGATAAGGTATTGAAGCTTCACAACAATGGGACACCTGCTTTAATAAAAGAATGCAAACACTTCATTGTGTCTCTGTAAGGATTTCGTGTGCTAAGAAGATAAATTGTATTTTACAGGTAAAGTTCATCGTTTTGTTATTGTGGATCTGTTTAGTTCATTAACATCCATACAGAATTGGGTTTAACTCTGTGAATAATGTTGGACTGGTGTATAATAACATTTTAATCCTGAAAAGTAGTGTATCTAGTATAGAACCTTGTGGAACTCTGAAGAGGGTCGTAGATTGTTCTTCTTCTGTTTCATATTTTTATATTTATAATATTTTCCTCTGTTTCTGTTTCCTCTCTATCACCTTCAAATGTCTGTGCACAGATGGTGAGATCTCAGAAGTGTCCTCGGGGCTGGACTTTTCACAATAGTCACTGTTACATCCTCAGCACTGAGCACAAAGTCACCTGGAGCACAGCAAACAGAGCCTGCAGGGAGAGGTAGATTTCATCAGATACATTCTGCATAATCCAATCATAATGCTGAATATTGATAAAGGAGTTTGTCAAAGGATGAGCACACACAGAAAGAAACTGTGGGGCAGGAATCATTGTGACAGACACATGCATGAATAACACATGCATTTGAAAGTTCTATAAATGAATCCTTTAAACATAGGATTCAGCTTTCTTTCCTTTTTGTGTTTATTTTCAGATATAAAGGAACTTTAGCAAGTGTTCTCTCAAAAGTCGACATGGACTGGCTCTGGGACTTTAGTGGGAGAAAACCATTCTGGATAGGTTGGTTATTCTGTACAATATGTGGCATTCAACCATTTAAAAATGTGTCATTTATTTATTATTTCTTGACTGACATAGTATTTATTGGCCTGTACACTGATTTTTTTTCCCTATTGTACAAGGTCTGAATGACAGGGAAGGCCGAGGACACTGGGAGTGGGCGGGCGGTGAGACGGTCAGCTACACCAACTGGAGAAAAATGCCCCCTCGCTCCAAAATGATGGAAAGCAAAAAGTGTGTCCTGGTGTGGAAAAGAGCCAAGTGGCAAATACGGAATTGTAAAACCAGCAGGGGGCATCACTTTGTGTGTTCAGTCAAGACTTGAATGTGTATCTTGTCACAGCTGTGAGAGATCCGCTGTGCTGTTTCAGTGGGAGTTGAAGGACGAAGGACTTAATCTCAGGACGACTGACAGACGATCAGTGGGAACTTTTTCTGCAACTGTTTCAAGTATAATGAACTTGGTGACAA
The DNA here is from genome assembly GCA_016785285.1 of Brachirus orientalis. Lineage (NCBI taxonomy): Eukaryota > Metazoa > Chordata > Actinopteri > Pleuronectiformes > Soleidae > Brachirus > Brachirus orientalis. The sequence continues at coordinate 25,626 of JAFBJR010000371.1, read as the reverse complement.
TTATTTGTGTCTAAAATATAACTTTCCTCACTATGTGATATTGTTTACACAGCATCTATTCCACTTATCCACTCCAAGTAGTGTTATAAGCTATATGTAAAATGTATTTAGGTGATTTTACCTATTTATGACAGAGCTAAGCCTTGATTAACAAAAGACTCATTTCCACCAAGTGGTGCAGCGTTGATCAGATTGATTCTCTGTTGACGAACCAAAGACACTGCAGTGTGTCTTGCTCCACCCAGCAAACTAGGATGGTATACCAAACTCCACCGCTTGGTGAAAATGGGACTCTTGTGTCTATACCTCTTAAAACATTCATTTTAATTTATATTGAACTTACTTGCAGAATCGTCTCAGGGCAAAAGGACCTACAGTAAAGGACATCAAAGAAAGTTGGTGTTATTGGGCCTAATTTTCCAACCATTTTGCCACTGCAGGCTCACAACCAATCATTAAATATGAGGGCATACTCGGAAAAATGCTATGATTGTGGACTAACATTATCAGCTGTTCGTAGTGAGGGGCCCCCTTTCAGCTCAGGGCCCCAGGCAATTACCTGCTTTTACAGAAAGCATGAAAAAACTGCCACATCTTTTGGCCACAAAAGGGAACTTGAACAGAACATCATTTACTTCCACTTTGTTCAACTCTTTTTACATTTTTAACACTTTTTCTTTCTTAACATGGGAGGTATTCATTGATTTCATTCATTCAAAATTGTTTTATATTTGGCCATGTTAAGAGTAAAACAACATTTTAATAAAGTTCAACATACACTATGTGTAAATTAAGCTCCAACGAAATATTTGGTCATTTATAATAGATTTTTTTCAAAACTGTCTAAAAATATATATTGTTTTTTCAAGGAGAATTGCAGTAGTGTTCATACAGCTTGATTTCAGACACCAGGAACAAATGTATGATGTTTCCAGTCTTTACATCATCTTTCTACAAAGGTGGTGCTATTGAACGTCAATTATTGCACAATCTCTTTGTGTCTTAGGTAAAGTAAATCTACATTTCATTATTTTCAGCCCACACTCTTGTTGTTGTCCTTGTTTTTTTGGGGGCATTCAATGCTATCACTGTTTTTCAGATCTGGGCCAGTGGGTTTTACAAACCACAATGTGATTATCCCCATCATGTGATCTACAGCACTGGCATGAAAGCAGGCCTTTTTATGAGAGCTGTGAGCAGCTTTCAGAGGTTTGGACGCACTGGAAAGACACACCACTCTCCTTTTCGGCGCGGTGAGTCCTAATATAAACCCAGCAGATAAACTTTGTATTTGTATATGATGCATCTGTGCAGAGAAGTAGCAGGAAATGTGATCACGTTGCTGTGATTTATCGCCAGGTAATCAAAGTGTTTGATTCAGAATTTACAGTAGCAGCATTGAGAAGATCAGTTAGTTGAGGAGAAATACTTGCGTCAGACATTTTGGCTGATGATTTCAATTTCTTTACACTTTATCATCAGCAGACAAATAGATTTAGATTTGAATGAAAACAGCAGTCCATTTTAAGAGTTTATAACACTATGGCTGTAATATCTGGTTAGATATTTTTTTATATATGGGCTTTTGATGTTATAGACAAGTGACTCTTAAATACAGTGTGTGTCTTACTGTCATTGTGACAGCTGCCTGGTTTCTGATAAATCTGATTTCTACAGTAGCTAAAATGCACTTCTTATTGTGTACAAATCAAATACATGTAGGTGACACGTGAAAATTAGAGGTGTGGTCTGTTGACGACATGTTCGCCAATTCCCCCCATGTGCAGGTTTTTATGTTGTCCAGTCTGCTGTGGAGCCTTTGTGTGGTACTTTTAAATGAATATAAATTTCCCTGTGATGTGTACTAACATTTTGGGACATTTATAGGGGAAAAAAACTTACAGAAACCAATGCACTAGGCTTGCTTTTTCCTGATTTCTGTGGCCTGGTATGGCCCGGCCATAGTCGTGGGACCAGTCTCTATTGTGGGAGCTGGTAAACTATAATATAATGGATTATGAGTGAGTTCTAGTTGTAGGTAGAAGGTAGAATTTCCTAGTTCCAAGTCGAAATTTCCAACTGGAAAGCCCCTGCGAGGTTTGCACTCAGATAGCCGCTAGTCATTGGTTACCATCGGGCATTAGATGGATGGATGGATTATAAAAAGAATGAAAACTACCTCATAAAAATAGACTTGAAGATAGAATAAGACTTAGCAACTTGAAGCCAAAAAGTGCTAATTTAAGATTTGATTTGGTCCAACAGCATCTAAATAAGCTTATATATATCTGCAGCTTCTATGGCATTGGTGGAAGTTAAAGGGATCAGATACAGTAATTAACTTTTACTGTAATTATTTCAATTCCCCTCACAATAACCTGTAAATTTGTACATATACATGTTACAGTAATATGACATGTTATATTAAAAAAGTAGTTATACTGAACCAGTGTTTGTATATAGGCATATATGTAAGATATGTAGCATAAATGGCCTTTTGTGTCTATAGAAATGTAAAATGATCTAAGAAGCGCTCACTTGTGCTCTTTTCTTTGGCCCGTCGATCGTGATCGTGGCAGACACCATCTGACTTGTGAAGCTAATCTTCACGAGTGGAAGTGAAGAAAATGGATCATTACATTTCAGGCCAACACGGTCAACCCAACCACGCCTCGAGGTTCCAGTGGCTTTCGTTTGCCTACCGGGATCTGACAGAAATCCCTTATGACACCATACTGAAACAGACAGACAGTCTGGAGGTGCTGGACCTGAGTTACAATCTGCTGGAGGAGTATCCTTTTCTTACAGGAACAACTGCCTTTTACTGCCAGATGTGGTCTGTAAAGATTAGATTATAGCAGTAGACTGTATATAAAAATGACTGGAGTCTCCCAATCTGTTGATTTTTGTCTGAAACGTGTATTTTCTTGAATGGCCAAGAGATCTCTACTGCTTTTTATGTAGGTTTATGAGAAAATTTGCCAAATTTTTCACTTGATTTATAACATCAGTTGTCATTTTCCTGAGGAGACAATGGTCACAATCGTTAGCCTCAGGTCGTCAATATAGCATACCGTCTATTTTGTGAAGTATGGTCCCATATAATTAATACAAGCTGGTGTAGATTTTATTTGTTAAGTACTTTAAATTATTTGCCTTATTTGTTAAGTTAAGTTGTCCTCCTCCGTGTTTCCACCAGCTGTCGCTGAGTTTGTTCTCCTTCATTCAGTCTTTATTGGAACCCGGCTCTGCTGGGTCAGCTGGAGAAGCTCAGCACGCTGATCCTGGACTGCAACAACTACACGTCACACGTCAAGTTCCCCTTCATGCCCAGCGTGACCACACTGTGCATCAACAAGAACAAAATCAACAACCTGCCGGTGTTTGTGGAGGAAATCAGGCGCAAGTTCCCAAACATCAAGTCAGCCTGAGACTGTGTGTGTGTGTGTGTCATATTTCTGTTTTGACAACCTCCTCCTCGTCTTTAATGCATCTCTGTTTCCTTTCAAAATAGAATTCTCAGCATGATGAACAACGAGGCAGCACCGAGTTATTTCAATGGAGGAAGTCTGACCCAGTACAGAGATTATAGGTGAGCAACTTCTGCTTTTATTTGTTTATCTGGTGGATAAAACTGCAGTTTGTCACATGACTTTATGTTTATTATCAGACTCGTTACAATTCAAATGTTTAGGTGAGTAGTTTATAACCTTTAGCATTCAGTTATTTTTAGGGTCAGTGTGTGCAATGTTTATTTTACGTGAAGAAATTTGGGCGGACAATTTAAACAGTGAGATTTAATGGTTTTAGAGACTAACACACATGAAGTTGTATTTCCTACAAGTAAATTTGTATTTAACTGAGTCAAACTTTATTTACATTGCATTTTTAAAGCAAATAAAATACCTGTCAAAGTGCTATACAGGTTATTGACAACAAACATACAACAAATTTTAACATTTAGTTAAAAAAAAAAAATATATATATATTTTTTTTTTAACAAAGGTTTTTATTACAAATCTAGTCAAAAATATGAAATGAAATAAATGGGATAAATTACACAGAAGACTAAAGGAGTAAAGGATGGGTTTTACTTCACATTTAAAATATAATTATTTAGATTTTTCAGTATCATTATTCCTGAAATTCATAAAAAGGAGGATTGCCTTACATCAGGATTCTACATGTTTATGTTTGTTTTTTAGATTAAATCACATTAAAAAAAAAAAAAAAAATTAGTAAATGTCTTAAAGTAAAAAGTTATGATTTCAAGATTCTGAGGTATGATTACAAAACATGAGATGGCCAATTTTGTTTTATTATTTTGTTTTATTTATTTGCTTATATATGGAGAGCTGCCTGAGAAAAACCATCTTGTTTTAAATGGGAATTTGAATGAATGAAGACTTAATTCTAAACCCAAAATCAACAAACAAAATGTCCTTAAAAGGAATAGGAAGGAGAACAATTGTATTTAATATTCACCTTTAATAATCCTCAATTCACTTACTATAAATAAATCTCTAATTATCCACTCAGCAGCCACACAACATGAGTGGCGTTTACCACAAAATGTTTAATGTAATAATTACAGGTGAAAATGATTTGAAAATGAAACTGAAAAGTGAAAAAGTCAAAGGAGTAAAGAATTGATTTGACAGCAAGTAATATTGAATTCTTACATAGTTACAATGACTTTATTTATTTAGTGTTGTAATCCAACCCTGTTATTCTCTTTGCCGTGTTATAGACAGTACGTGGTCAGTCAGATCCCAGGTCTGGAGATCCTGGACGACACCGAGGTCCTGGAGAAGGAAAGAGCTCAGGCTCGTAAAACCTACAGGCTGCAGCGTCAGAGCAGGAACAGCAGCAGGACGAGGAAGCACACGTGCAGAAAAAGTCTCATACTGTCATAAGGCAATCGCACAGACTACACATGTTGTTTTGTTTTAATCCCTTTATTTTAAAATCACAGCTTTGGCTTAGCACCGACATTTCATACTGTGCAGTGTGACTTTTGCAGCTGTTTAATGTGTAAACACAGTGAAAGTCTACTGTTTTTGTTTGTATTCTAATCCAAACACCAGCACTATATATATATATATAATTTATAATTTCATATATCAGCCCAACATGTTGTCAGAGTAAAAGCTACTCCAGTTTAGATTTAAATAGATCATTCATGAAGTTCCACGAACTGTGCGAGCAGTGGAATGTGATAACACAGCCTTAATGGGTGACATTGCAAGAGTAGAACATTATGTCACCACTGGGGGGCAGCAAAGTAAAGTAGAAATCTGCCTTGGCAGCAGGATGCTCTTGGTGCATTGAACTTCCTCTCATATTAATCCAGGGGCCACATAAAGCACAGTTTCATCCCAAGTGGGCCGGAGCAGTAAAATAATCTACAAACAACATTGTTTTACATTAAATGAAGTATCTTTTTTTTTTTACAAGACATATGAACAACCTGAACTGTCTTGACAAAAACAAGTGCAGTTTTCAACAGTTTTCCATTTAAACATGTGCATTACAACTTCCAGATCACAGATGACCTGCAAAGACACCAAACATTTAGTCACAGGTATCTGGAACTGAAAAATATTGTATTTTTGTAGTATAGTACGTTTATAAATTTATCCTGTGGGCCAGATTGGACCCTCTGCTGGGCCGTTGTGGCCTGCAGGCCGTACGTTTGACAGCCCTGGTTTATAGGATTTCTGTTTGCTGTATGGGTTTAAAATTTGTCCCTTTAAGATTTTAGCATGTGGGTTCAACTGCAAAACTAAAATAATAGGATGACATTTCATAATTGGATACAAAATTGAGTAAAAAAAGTAACTTCTGTTAGTTATTTTTCACATTTTAGTACAAGACATATTGTGTTAATGAGTGTATTTCATTAAAACATTAAATATTTTAATGGTTGTTGTGTGTTTTTGGCTCCAGCACGTTGTCCTTGCTAATACTTGTGACTTTGGTGAAGAAAAGATTGCAATTTTGCAAGAAAGTCATGCATTAAAACAGTTTTAAATTTCCAGCCTCTGTTCAAACACAATCATATAAAACAAAACACACTCAAAGAAAATCACAAGTGATAAAAAATTATAAAAAAGAACTTAAAACATTAGGAGGGAAAAACTAAAGAGCAGCCAAAGAAAAATGACTGCTTTTATTTGGACTTTGAACTTATTAATTCCTCTTTTATTTTGTAGTTTCTCACCACTTAACTCTCTTTCTCAATTTACTTCCTGTTTTTGTCTGGTTTCCTGCCTCTGATCATCTGTTTCACCTGTGCGTAATTATCCTTCCTCTGTTTTCCACTCTGGTCTTCTTCATCTGCTTTAGCATCTGCTCTGGATTTTATGTGGTTTTTTATGTTTTTGTTCGTCCAGTTAATGTTTCTGCGCCGACTTGTGGACTTTGCCTGCCGTCCTGACACTGTAAGACTCCGTTTATTTGTTAAATATTCACTACTGCTCCAGTCTGTTCTGCCCACAGTCAGAGCCTCAACTCCCAGAAATCCTCTCAGAACAAGAGCTGATATAGATGCATGTCCTCATATATACCATTTATGGCTTTTGGCAAGACATTTAAGTCTGATTATTCACAGTTTAGATTAGTATGAAAGTATGAAAAACATAAATTTATCTTATTTTCAATTTTATTGTGACTTTTCATCCTCTTTAATAACGTTCTAACCTTTTTAAGTTTGAACTGTTTCTCATTAGACGTGTTTAAAAAATCCTGTTCAGTCATGAGTTAATTTAATTCAAAGTTGAGAAATGATTTAATTATCTTTAGCTTTTGTTGTCATTTAAGTTCAGGCATCCTGACCAAAATTTAAATGTAACCCTCTTAAAATTGAGATAAACTACAAATATCTTTAATTTTGATGTGTCAGAATTAATTGGGGACGTGTGAATGTTTTAGTGTGTAAATAAAATAAAATATGCTTAGAGGAGTTAATAGTCATTTTTGTCAATAATTCCTTCAACATCTTTTGCCACACAATGAACATGAATCCATTTTAAAGATTTACATATAAATAAGCAGATTTTTGTGGATTATGTGAGTGATTTGTGTGTATCCTTGCATGTTTAATCCCTTGGATTGATGCTTTTAACATAATTTGACCTTTGACCTGGTATTTTCTTTGTGTCATCTGTCATTATTCAGTGGAGGAAAACGTCTTGGTGCAGGAGCCGTTCACCTGCTGGTGTTTTCATGACTTTGATGGAGGAGCACAACAATAATCAGCCGCCTGCAGAGGTGCATGAACACAACACAACTCAACACACACACACACACACACACGGATGTGATTCAAGGCCTGATGAGTAAACAGGAAGTAAGAAGTAATGTGAGGAGGCATCTGTGTGGCTGCTTCTCATTCTCTCTGTGTGTCACCAACTCAAGTTTGGCTTTCTTAGATTGGCCGTCTTTTGTCTCACACGCTGAGGTTTTGCCAGCGGAGAACAAAATGTTCCCACGAACAACCCTTTTACCCTGAACGACTCTGAGCGACACCAGCCACTTAACTGTTTGGTGACATTAACCAGTAGAGTTTAAGACACATCTTTAAATTATTATTATTAACTAAAACCAATAGATAAATACTTACTTGCAAACTGAATTCGCTGTGTACAGTCTACTGTTTACATATTTCATTTTTGATATACTGTATATTCTGTCTACACTGCCATATTCCCATATTTATACTGATAATTCTGTTGTGCCATATTGCCATGCTGATTAATACAATATAAACAGACTGTTGTTTGTGTTTATATTGTTCATTCTGTTCATACCGCCATGTTTGCCATATTTATACTATTTATATCTTCCAGATTTGCCACTGTCTTTTCTTGGATGTCTTTTAGCTTGTATATATTTTTATATTTTTACTTATATTTTGTTGTCATGTTTATTGCTGTTTGCACCGGGGATAAGAGGGAAACGTAATTTCAGTTCTCTGTACGTCCTGTACATGTGGCAGCATTGATAATAAAGTTGACTTGACTATAAGTGATAGTGAACTCCCTTTAAGTAACTAAAAATACTTTTCCTGAGAAAACACAGAGGACATAAATTAAAATCACATTATTATGAGCTGCATTAGAAGAGAACAAATTAAATTATTTTTTACCGTATTATGAATGTATACATCAGAAAAAGGCCAGAATAAATACCCAACCAAACATTGATTAATCTATATAAAACTATAAAAAATGCCTAACATGTAAATTGATTTTGTTTCTGCATATTTCCAGCCTGCACATGCTCAGAGAAACACAAATCTGGATGATTCCTCAGAACATGGAGGCTCCTGAGCTCATTATACCAAACGTAACTTCTCCTTCAACACTGAGCTTCAGAAATGGTAAGAAAGTGACTTTATTTTATTTTTAAGATAGACGCAAAGTCTCCGTCATGTCTTTTCCCTGGTTTCTGTTCAAATGTCTTACAAATTTTAACCACGTTTTTGAAAATTCAGTTGAACTAAACGCACATTTACGACTTTTTGTTTCAATCCAATGCTGCTAGAAAAAAAAAGTGGCGCAATATTTAAAATCCTGATAGATGAGTTGACAGAAATACAGGAGGTGGAGGAACACATCCATAACATAGGATACACATAATAATATGACATAATCATTTTCAAACTTTTATTCAAAGGCTAAAATCAGTTTGTTTCCATGTGTAGCTGCTGGCAGCCATGTTTTCATGCTTTCAGGTTCTTCTTCACACTTCAACAGTTGATGTGATGCCAAATTTAAGCCTCTTACTTTTTTAGAGAAGTCGTCTTAAGGAGGGTTGTGGTGTTTCTGAACAAACGTGTGCATGTCACAGATAACAGCGTTTCCTGTTCTCAGACGCTTGAGATTAAAATTTGGGGAGCTACATGTAGCGCCGTGGTTGGCCGTTTTGCGACATTGTTTCCCTCCTGCTCTCGCACGATAACTTGGTGTTGTCAGTAACTCTCTCTCCGTCTCAACTGTTTATTATCTTATCTCGGTCCTTTTCTCGGCTTGTGCTCGACTCCCTGTGTCGGGACGAGATGTTCTTTCTCTGCCGCCTCCGTCTTTAAATGCCCGTCTCTCCTCGGCTCCCGCTGCTTTTACTGTGAAAACAAGTGTTTTCCAGAAGATTCTGCACATGTGGTCAGTTCAACAGAGTTTTAGTTTTGCCACAGCTGGACTTCAGATGTCAAACTCTAGAAAATAAACACCAACGTAGCCGTAACATTAAAGCGGCAGTACGCAGCATTCTCGGAAAATCAGTCAAGTCTCGTCTCAAGGCCATTTTGGGATCAAAGTTCTCAGTCCAGACGCATGTGCTTCATATGTGACGTGCTTTATTGTATGGAGTCCTGGAAGGGACACGAAAGAAAACCAAATTAAAGGATGGAAATAATAATAATACATTAGTGAGATCTTTTTAAAATCAATGTTCACTGAGTTTTCATTTGACATTGGCCTCAGATGCAAAGATATTTAGATTATTTCATTGATTTCAGTGGATGTACGCCATGAGTCTCCTCTGTATGTGCTGTTGTGCCGGCGCCACCTTCAGGCCAACATTGGGGGGAAGGTCACAATACTTTCAAGTTCCAACAGTTTTCCACCAAATACGTCCAAGGTGACTCTCCTCTCTCAGTAAAGTTTAATCATTTTAAAGAAAATCATCAGAGCTGGAGTTGATTTGTTAATTGAGGCGTAGCTCTACAGTATAGCTTTACCTCTGCTTGTCAAGGGGAACTATAGATGGCGCTAATGGCTTTTACCCAACTGGCAAAACCTTGCAAACCATGTCCCCTCTGAGGCTCCATATAATTACGATTCGAAGGTGCTTTTGAAGACACATATGTCCACATTCCTCAGCGTGTACGAACACAGTCCAACCTCAGGGCGAATTGAAGAACGCTGCCTCGTCGCAGCAGCTTAGTTTTACATTTTGCACATTTATTTGCTGCTTCTGCCACAAAATGAACACAAGATTATTATTATTATTATTATTTTTTTTTTTTTTAAGCAAAACTTATTTCGTGTCACAGCGGATTTCTTTCTCACACACACAGTGATGGCACACGCAGCTGTAGAGTCAGACCAGTTAAACATCATTCTGTTAATGCAAACAGCGCTTGTTGTTCTGTGTCTGTGGATAAAGGGCAGTGACACCAGATCTAAGACGGCACCCTTTAATATTACCAGGAGGAAAATCAGCCTTTTATGCGACTGTCAGCTGTTTAGCAAAGGCAAAGAAACTTGCATATGTTCCCTTTAGTGGAAAAAGACATGAATGAAGATGACTCACCTTTTTTTTTTAATTGCTGAAGGGGATAAATATATAAAGACGGTTTTCTTCCTCTGCAGAACATGACCAGTCAAGTGTCAGACGCGTTTGCATTTTTGTTTGGGCTCTGACACGTTTTCCTCCGGTTTAGTGAAAAGAAATAAAAATAGATTTTGGTCAAAGTGCTGAAGACAGAACCACATCAGAAAAGTGTGGTTACAATATTAGAATAACCCTTTTTTTCCTTTCTTCCTTCCTATACATACAAGAATAACATTAAAGACAACTTTAATCATGAAGAATGGGGGGGGGGGGGGGAGCTGATGAAATGGTATCTCCTAGTTCAATGTGTGTGTGTGTGCGTGTGTATATATATGTTACAAAATACACAAAATATTAGATAGAAATACAACTAGATGAGAAAAATAATAAGCAAATAAGAAAAATAAATAGCAACTTTATTTGTATAGCACTTAACAAATGTTACAAAGTTCTTAACAGACCAAACAAGCCTAATCAAATATTACAAAATGTCTTTTCTGGTAAAACAAGGAAAGAAGAAGAAGCCTAACAATTTACCCAATGAGCAAACACTAGACATCAGTGGAGGGAAAAAGCAAACCTCTGACAGAATTAGACTCAAAGATGTGCAGCATCAGAACGCAGGTGTGAGGCCGTTGAGACGCTTAAAAGTAAGTTAAAATTAATCCCAAAAAAGACAGGGAGCCAATGTAAAGACCAAGAGTGATATGTTTAGTTCCTGCCAAGAGGCAGCATGTTGGACAACCTGTAAGTGTTGAAGACACGAGTGATCAAGACCAACATAGAGAGAGCTGCAGTAGTCCAGTCCAGGTCTAATGAAGGCATGGATTTACCCTGTCAAAGTCTTTCAAGGGAAGGTAGGCCTTCACCTTGGCAAGAAGCCGTAACTGGAACAAGCTCATTTTCACACTGAGCTCATCAGTTTCTCAAGTTTAAAGGTGCTGTCCTTAATCACACCAAGATTCCTTACAGATCTGTGACAGAATGAACTTAGCGGGCCGATGACACTGTGATAACCACCTATGAGGTCAGGTTGTCCAAATAAAATAATCCAAGTTTTCTTTTTGTTAAGAGTTAAGAAGTTTAACTCCACCCATGTCTGAACATCTGTGAGACACTGCAGCAAAGACTGAACGGAAGCCGAGTTATTCCGCAGTAAGAGAAGATAAATCTGTAGGTCATCTGCAAAGAGATGGAGCGAGATGTTGTTTTTTATATGTAAATTAAATGAAATGGTAAAACATTAGAATAGATATGTTCAATTAAAAAGGTGGGGGTTGAGGCTGCTCTTTAAAAAATACTTTAAATAAAATATTTAAGACACTTTAAATACATTAAATACAATTCTGCCCTCAGTTGGTTAGAATGGAGGAAACATTTACAGCCTGGAAAATCAAGGAAGCAATCTGAGCCAAGTGACGTACATGTGTGTGTGTGTGTGTGTGTGTGTGTGTGTTTCCTCTGGTTAATAACTTATATATACAGTATATGTATTCTATTATACTTCTCTGTGCTTAGCTCTGCAGAGGAAACAAACCCCCTCAGGACTCTGTGTGGCACCAAGTGCAAAACAAAGACCCAGAGGTTTTCTAATAGGCTCTGAATGAGATTCTCATGTTGCCCGGAGAGAAAAGTGATCAAGTTTTTCCTTCATAGAGTGAGACAGACGGCCCCGCTCTCAGCCTCCATCTTAGACGACCTGCTCACTCTCCCCACACCAAACTCCATAGGAGAAATGTGTGTTTTTACCTCACAGTGACACAGGGGCTGCTGGTCGACTGCTGCCAAGTTTGGATTTACCTAAATGGAACAAACTTACCAAACGGAGAATTTTAAAGGCCGAAGCCACAGAAGAACACATGTGAACATACTGATGGAGACAGCAGTGGATCAACAACTCCTGTGTGCTGTGATGTAAAATACACTGATTTTTATCTAAGGAATTTGGTGCAGGTGAGTGAGTGAGTGAGTGGTTCACACAGTGACACAAACTGTATTTTCCACTATAATAGATGTAGATTTTCTTAGGCAAGTCTTGTGTTTCCACTGGCATCTGCTTTACTGAGGGAGTTCACTATGTTTGTGTTAAGTGCAGGGGCCAGAACTGACCCTTTAAGATGTTTTAGGAGTTAAATGACAAGATTGTAATAAGAGAAGGTATTAATTGCTGCCCTAAACATGTTTGTCTAGTACAGTATTAGTGAGAAATCAAACTCTCTGCGAGTCTGTAAAGTAAATCTACTCTATCCATTTATGCCCATTATATGGAGCTGTCATCATGTCTCCACATCCATTACATCGTTACTGTCCGTCAGCCGTTAATTAAAAAGGCGTGTTGTAGCTCTCGGTCAGTCTGCCGTGCTCTGATGTGTGCTCTTTAACGTCTCGGCCCTCGGGGAGATTTAGGAAATGGCTGCTCCACCCTGGGCACCACTTCTTCCTCCATCCCATCCTGCCAGAAATGCTGCTTCAAAGGCTTCCTGACATCTGGCGGCAGTGGTTAGTGCAGGAGGGTGAATGGGAAAGATGGATGGATGGTTGGATGGTTGGATGGATGGGCAGGGTTTCTTTCCTGTGGGCATGGTTGACTGACGCACAGGACAAGAGGGAAAGCAGCTCTTATTTTCCTCAGTGTTCCTTGCAGGAAACAGTTGTGGACGTAGTCTTATGGTTTAAAAAGTGAAGCCAAGGCTGCAAAAAGAACCGTTTGAATGGAAGTCTTTAAGAAAATTTGAAAACATCAGTAAGCATTTTCCTGAGGAGTTAATGGTCTCAATGACTCGGTTTACGTCATCTTCAGTAGCACACGATGTCAATTAAGGAAACAACTGTTGCCATTTTGAGGAAAAAAAAGAGACAAACAAAAAATAAACAGTGTTTGCAGGCGACGTCTGTGAATTTTCAGTTTCAAAACGGAGGTTTCGAAACAGTTCAAGTTTGATTTGCAGCCAGAAGACCATGTCCAATTTAAAATACAGTAGAGGTGGGAATCACAGGGCACCTAACAATATGATACAAGTTACATGGTCCACATTATCACCATACAACAATTCTGTGATCATCAGTATATTGCAAGACAATGGTACAGCAGTGTCTGTACCATTGTCCACTGTATTTTCTGGGGAAATACAAAAACAAAACGTCTATAGTTATACTCAGAAATATTAAAAACATGGACACTCTTTAATTAAAGCTATGGTATGTTTTCCAAGAAGTCGACAGACTCCAAAACCCAAAAATTGAACATTGTCAGTGAAACTGAAGTTTGGTATCTATACAGCATTTGGACCTTAAACAATTTCCAGTTTTCATAAACTGATCACACACACTTTCAGCGATGCATGTGGGCCTGTTTTGATTTAAAATATTAAGTCATATTAATTACTTACGTATATTATATTAAGAAATATAAATTCTTTTGTTTATCCAGCATTAACAAACACCAAGAGGTTAGACTTTTCATATTCAGCGATGCTCTGCAGGGCTGAGTTCTCAAAACTCTGCTGGCAAACGCGAGTGTTGACTTGTTAGGTGTTGCATTATTGGGTGATTACTGTTGGGGTCGAGCCACAGGCCGTAACACCAAACTCTTCTGGTAAGAATTGCTCGTCTCTGGTGGAATGTTCTGTCGTCGTCCCTTTGACCTCTCACGGGTCAAGGGTCACCTCCTGAGAGTGTGAACAGGGCTGCTGACAGTGATGAGATGGTTGAGTGGTGTAAGATGTGCCATGTGCGAGAGCTGATCTCCTGCTGCAGCTTCTCCTCAAACTCTTGGACTTGAGTCACTTCAGTTTTGTGTTGACGTCTGATCTGCTGTTCCACATCAGAGCTGCTGTTCTCTAGAGGAAGGGTCAGCTTTAGTGAAGTTCTCACTGTCCTCCACTGCTTTTTCAGCGGAGCAACTGTCAGCCTCCACATCCTGTTGAAGCTCCTTCACCTCATTCTCTCCGTCCTGGAGTCGGTGTTTGGGTTTCTAGTCGATCCGGCTCGAGTTTTCTCAGCCTCTGCAGCCTTTCTGCTGGAGCTGAGGTTGTGTAGCGGCTTCTGTGTTCATCCATGGTGCAGAGATGACACACGTGCTGCTGATCAGTGCAGCAGAACATCTCCAGATGTTCCTCTATAGAGAGTCCACCAGCTTGTCTTTCTTACATGGAGGTGGTTGGTCATGAAGTTCCTCCTCTGAATGCGATGACATCAGGACAGACCTTGGTGTGAAAACATGTCTACACATAATGCAGGTATAGATTGTCTGATTTGCAGCGTACCAAGGGGTTTTTATACAGTCCATGCAGTAACAGTGTCCACAGGAAATAATCACAGGATCCTTTGGTAGATCCCGACAGATCAGACAGCAGAGTTCCTGCTTCATTTTTTTATTTTGTCCCTGTAATAACAACACTTGGTATGTGCTATGCTGCCAGGGATTGTAAAACATGAAGTTGAAAGGCCGTCAGTGTCCTTACAGGAGATGAAAGGATTGAGATGCAGATACAGGTCCATATCCATGTGCAGGATGATGATGGTTCTTCTCAGTATCTGGCATTGATTTTTCAAAAATCAATGCCAAAAATCAATGCCAGATACTGAGAAGAACCATCAAGATTTTTCAAAAATCAATGCCAGATACTGAGAAGAACCATCATCATCCTGCACATGGATATGGACCTGTATCTGCATCTCAATCCTTTCATCTCCTGTAAGGACACTGACGGCCTTTCAACTTCATGTTTTACAATCCCTGGCAGCATAGCACATACCAAGTGTTGTTATTACAGCTCCTGGTTAGCCATCGCTCTTCTCTGTGGAGTTGATCACATAGCAGTGGAGCATATTTGATTGTCTCTGGATGTCCCCACTGGACAGCCAATTAATCATAGCAGCAGCACAGGTTTGGCCAAGGAATATTGATCCTGTCAAACAGTTTATATTTTTAATCTGAATTCACTTCTTAGAATGTCATTTTTGCACACACACGCCAGTTAGTAATTATTTTATAGTTATTTTTCATCCAGTGGGCACTCAGTCATACTCCGACCTGTTTGCAGCTGTCTGGCTTTGTTGCTGTTACAAAAGTCAAAATCACTTCCTCTGTGCAGTGCAGGAGTGTCTTCAGGTGTCATGAGATCTAAACACTGTTATACTGAGAAGAACAGCTGTGTGGAGCTGGCAGGATTAAATCACTCGAGTGAACTAATTTGAGAAACTAGATACTAGTTTGAGAAAACATTTGTTTTTATTTAAAAGTTACACATTATGGTTTTAAAGTGACTGTTTGTGTTTATTAGTTAGGGTTAGGTGTATTTTGTATTGGTTTTCATTAAAATGGTTGTTTTGTGTCCTTTTATATGTGCAAGTTAGCAAAATGACCTCGAAAGAAGGTTACATCACAACCTTTGTTGTGTGGTCTTTTATTTTTGAAAGTCCAAACCGGAAGCGCCGCGCTGTCTCTGGTCTAACTTGACGCTCGCTCCTGTCAGTCTCCGGCTTCTCGTCAGTGCTGCTCTGACATGCCGGCTCTCAGGACGCCGCTCTCGCTGCCGCTTCTTTAACTGTGTTTTGTGACAAATCCCGGTTATGTAATCCTAATCGCTGTTTTTAAGCCCTCGCCTCGCGTCCCCGGCGGAGAGTGAAGCGCGGCTCGGACATCCGTGCGTGGATTGTTCCCCGCTGCATTGCAACGGAATGGGAGTTGGATGAAGTGAGAGTCGGACGTGGATTGAAGCTGAAGAAGAAGCGACGACCGGAGGGACCGGGAAAAGCCCTGCTGTGGCCTGATATAGCTCTCACGGCCAGCATGACCTACATACCAGCGAGCTTATGTCCGCGACGACACGGTGCTGCGTGGACACAGTGACTGATGTGCTGTCCACCCTTGTAACGCAGTGGTGATTGACCTTCATGTCCAATTGCTGCTGCAGAAGAGACACGTGAATGTCCACGAGTGTGAACAAACTGGACTCACCTATTCAGACCTATGGAGAAAAATAAAGGGAGTGCATCGACGTGTCTTTGACCTTCTGTGAAGCTCTTGGGGTCAAAGAGGAAATCAACAGGGGAAAACAGTTCCAGGTGACCTTTGGCCTCTGGACGCTTTCCCATGACTCTGCAAGAATTAGCAAACTCTGCTCTGAAGCTTTGGATGTGGACGGATCAAAGGTCTAAATCACAGCAGGGCCCAAAGGTCGAGACGGGCTCTGATCCAATCATGCAGAACAGGATTTTCTCGTGACCACACAAGTCGACAGCCAAGCAATAATCATAATAATAATAATAATAAAAACGAGCAACATTGCAGGAAAAATCCGGTCCCGAGAGATTTTATTTTGCTTGCCATCATCATGCTCCTGAACTGTGGTCAGCCGCTGCCTCTTCTGAGACACACCGACGTTCCGCCCCGGGTCATAGAAAACTTCATCCTCACCGGCTACCGCTTCCCAAACTACAGCCTGAGGGATTGTTTACTGTCAGCATTCAGACCCACCAACGAAACAGGTAACTTCTGGACCCACTTCCTGCCACTTTTTGTTTTTTCATTCTATTTTGTGGAGGTGTTTGGTTGGGAAGGTGCACCACAGGGCAATTCCCCATTCTTCTATCCAATGTGGAACTACTATATTGGGGTTTTCTGTCTGCTGATGGCGAGCAGCATGGCCCACCTGCTCAACTCCATGTCTCTAGTGGTACGAGAAGTCTGCTTCTTTGTGGATTATGGTACCATCAGTGCTTACACGGTCGGCTCGTCACTGGCGTACTTCTATTACATCCACCCTCGGGCAGGGATTGTTGAGACAGGAGGCCATAATGACACCAATGTGGACCTTGAACGCGAACCAACGGGGGCTACTGCTTCATCCTATGCAATCCCAGCGTTCAGCGTGTTCTTCGAGAACTGCTACGTCCCGTGCGCATGTGTCATAGCAATCATTTGTGTCTTATCCTGCTGCAACACTCGCCAGAGGTGGAGGAAGCATCGCTACGTCATCCGTACCCTTGTTTTCCTGCTTCCTTTCCTCATCTCCTCCACACCGATCTTCTACCGCCTCCTCACCAGATCGCCTTACTCCACCGCCTCCTCCTCCTTCGCCGCGTCCACCTCTATGCCCATCTACTTCTACCGCCACTGCTTCTGGCTGCTGCTCTCGGCCATCTTCAACATCAGCAAGTTCCCGGAGCGGCTGGCGCCGGGTCGCTTTGACATCTGGGGACACAGTCACCAGTGGTTCCACTGCTGTACGTTCCTGTCCATCCTTGACGAGCTACACATGATCAAGACGGAGGTGAAGGCCATCCTGCTCGGCCGGACGTTGCTGCTGCCCCCCGCCGCCCTCTCCTGCCTGCCTGGACCTACCGTGGCCTCCACCTACGGGGTGATGCTCCTCCTCCAGACCACCATTGTCTCCATCATAATGTGGTTCTCCTGGTGCGCCAACTGCATCTACGGACCCCAGAGGGACCAGCTCGATAAGGACCACCCCAAGAAACATCTGAAATGTCACTGATCGTGTTTTTTCCTTTCCCATCATCTCAATTTGCACATGCATACAGAGCCATGACGCGCACACAGGTAAAACAGTCGTTCCCTCCCCATTTTGAGTCCCTTGTATAAACTCAATCCATGATGATTTGTCAACCTTTTGCGAGGTGAAATTGAGGGCGACGGAAAATGTCAGGATTAATATTCTAAGCTCACCACAGGGGGGCGGCTGTCTGCCGGAGTAGATATTGAGAGAACTCGTCCGTTTCTTTCCCCTGAGCTGTTCCAGCATGTTGCGACAGGAAGCAGGAGCACTGAGGATAAAAACTACCTCCTGGGGCCGAGCACTTGAGGACAGAGACAAGGTGGTGTTACCAACGAGAACATGTTCCATGTAACATTTGGGTAATGCCATATGAACGTCAGCAATTTTCAGAAGTCGTGTGTCGTGTCCTCTGTGCTTCTTCTTCCTCTGTCCTTAAATTATGTCTTTTTGAAAGCCTCCAATGTTTCCCATTGACTTAAAGGGACTGCGATAATTGCGCCCCCTTGTGCTGAAAACCAGCCTGAGACGTGGAGGCTCACTCGCACTAAAATGTGTCAGTGGGGACACAAGAATAAATAGATTTTAATCACTTAATCTTATTAAAATGTTTAAATTTATTTTAAATACCTTGATGCTTTGTCTTGCTGTTTGGCCTTTTCCTGTTGGTAACGGATCCTTTTTAAACCAATTAAAAGGAAATAGCTGACTTAAGTGGGCAAAGATTTCACTGGATGCTTTTTATTTATTTAAGTGGCTTTAAAACATGTTTTCACCAAGAGCGAGCCTCCATGTTCCAGACGGGAACTCGGCACAGGGGCCCCACACGTCGCATGTGCTTCATTTAAAAAACAAAACAAAACAGGACCCTTAAATAGGGGGGACTATGCCTTTTAATACTTGCCAGGCCATTGTTCCCCATACCCTCTCTTTTCCTCTGACTTCCACAAACACTCATTTCCTCTCCCGGTCCGAGTGACGCATACAGCGGGAAGTGCGATGGCCTGGCAGACGTCACAGGAATCACTTAGATGTCGGTCTTTAGTAAAGCACTTTTCTGGTTTGGGAAGGTTTGAGTTGAATTTGCCCTGACATTAAAAAGCCATGCTCACTTTCTTCCTCAGCATACAAAGATGTCCTCCTGCTGCTATAAGTTTTTAGCTTATTATGTTCACAACTAATCCCAATTAAATGTGATCATTTTAATCAGTTTAAGAAGCTTAACCGACGTTTCTGTTCTGCAGCAGCTCGACTCGAGGCCTTTGTTTTGAACGGGACGTAACTGTTTCTCGTGTCACGTCACGTGATGTACAGCTGCCTCCGAGCAAAAGCCATACTTTAGACGAGCGATAGTTGAAATAATGGCAATATTGTAGTTGTACTGTGGGCAGGAACGTTCCTGGATAGATGTGCACTCTGTAGATACATCAGTGTAATAGTTCAGACCCAGCAGTTTGTGCCTTTTGTGTATTTTTTAGTTCTGGGGCCACAAATTCCCTCCCACCCACGACAGATTCTCTTATCCTGACTTTATTTCTTTATAATATAAACATAGAATATGCTGCCATGAAATAAACGGTTTCCCAGGATGTGTCATTTAATAATTCTGTGGCCTTAGAAAATGTAAACAAAAATTAGGTTATTTCTCTTATTATCAGGAACGTTGTAACAAGGGCAGGTTTCCTGGGGGTTTGAGCTGAGAGACGTTCAAAAAGTAGTGGTATAAATGTAGCAGGTCACTTGGAGAGGTCAGAGGTCACCCAGCGTTTGCTCAGTCAACAGGTATTTCAGAATACGAACACACGAGACGCACAAGCTGAGGCTTTAGTTTAGTGTGTGAGGTAGATGCTGCCTTTACCTTTTGTCTCCAGCATCTGACGTTGGCTCCCACCCCTCGTTGAAAAACCCTTGGTCCTTATCCGTCTTTCTTTCCTCTTCTGTTTTCTGTTCTGTTTTTGTTGTTTCTTTGGAGAACTCCTCCGTCTCTGTCTCAGACTCGTGAGGCCTCGCTTCGCTGCGTCGCGTCTGGGCCACACTGGAAGTTCAAAGTACTGTTCGACTGTCTGAACCAGGGCACAAAATAATAGCAAAGTAAATAATAATTAGAGTCACCTTATCTCTCGCTCCATCTTAATCTCATTTTACTATACCAATGTCTGAAGTATATGTGAGGAAGAGGAGGATGATGAGAGCAGATTATTTTATTGGGAATAAATCTGCCTCCTGTGAAAAGTCTGAAGGTGACCTTGCTCGGCTTATTTACTAGCGACTCATGATATTATCGGCAGATATTTGCTTTAAAAAGTGTCATTGAATTAAGGACAAACACAAAGATCCACTGGTCTCACTAGGCTGCAAAAGCTGCTGCCTCCTTGACTTCTGTGCTAGCGCCCCCTACAGCATTTTTTAAAGAATTGTGGAAAATGAAGATATCGGCTACGACATGAGTATGAAAAATATTGTTAATGTCTCTACAGAAGAGATTAAATTACCCTTAAATTGGCTCAAGTGCTCTCGATATATTGGATATCGGCAAAAAAAAGTCCCCACTAATTTACACCATTTTATATCAACGTTGATGATGATGACGTTTCCTCGTAGAAAGTTTGGGAACCGCTGTCGTGACACAGTACATTTAGAATTTAAAAACTGACAGCTGAACGTTCTTTTTTGCTTAAATATGACGTTCTATTAAACAAAAAACAGGAACACTATAGTTGTGTTAACTCTATAATTTAACTTGTTCTAAAATGTGAAATTTGAACGTGAACTAGTGAATTTTCATGTGCACAGACCGAACTTTGAACTCAGTGAAACACAGATTCCAAGTTAGCTGCCGTCGACACGAACCCTGCGACTTTTTTACTTTTAAAAGCTCTTCTGTTGCTGATTTGTCGTACGCATCGCACGTACGTTTGCGTCCTCATCTCGCCTGGAATGCGGTGACGTCACTCCCAGTTCTGACCTCCGACACATAAATGGAGCACAGCGTGATTTAACGTGTGCTGAGTGAATACAGGCAGCACTTTGGGACAATTTGTCGTGATCCTCGTTGCTTCCATATCCAGTGTGACCGGAGCGCAGAGCTTTGGACCGGGCCTTGGTTTTACTGTTTGACTTTGGTGGTGAATGTGTCTTATGTCCCATTTGTTTTGTTTGTTTTTTAGAGTCATTAACATTAAATCACTGTTGTGGGACCAGCTGTGATCCAACAGCTCACCTGCTAAAGTGAAAAGTCATAAAGAATTTTGATTGTTTTGAGTTTTTCAACGTGTGACCCTGAAACTGGACCACGACTGCTGTGTGTTTAACTGTGTGTTCTCTGATTGTGTCCTTGTTTAGTTTCCTTTTAGAGCAGTGATTCTCAAAGTCTGGGTCGGGACCCACAGATGGGTCAAAGGAGACTCTTTTTAGGGTCCCCAAACAAATTTGCAGAAATTGCTAAGTCTTTTAAATGCATATACTATATACAGTATATACTGTATGTATATATATATATATATATATATATGTATATGTATATGTATATATATATATATATATATATGTATATGCACGTGTATATATATATATATATATATATATAATATATATATATATGCGTGTGTGTGTGTTTTAATCGAACCAAAATTGTTTACAAATTCAAAGTTTCATGATTTATGTTGTGAGTAGGTCACAGTAGTTTGCATCATTATAAAGTGGGTCTCCACAGATAAATGTATGAAGGTTCTCAATCATCCAGGTCATATTAATCTTCATGGTCCTGTTTTAACTCGTCTAAGTCCAGTTGACGGCCGCAGATCTCCATCTACACAGTTTGGGAATCACTGCTTTAGAGGGAGTTCCAGCTGAATTTGTAAGCATCTACTCCTTTTTTCAAATTAGTGTCACAGTTCAACAGTTTGTCGGTGTCTTATTTCAGAAAAGTATTAGTTCTGCTCATGTCTGCACATTTATGTTTCAAAGCATTCACTTGCACAAAGGACAGAGCGGTTCGCGGTGGACGCCGACTTGTGTTGCGACACTGGAATGAGTACATGAGGACCATATTGAGGCTGCTATAATCATGCTGTTATATGGTGCACTTTAAACTCCTCGTAATGTTCCTTTAAAGGGTCAGACTCTGTAGTACTGTATTGTTTCCGCACATTTCAGGTGTAGGTAGTGCTTTCTACGGAGGGATCCACCAGACAACGACGCGCTCCGCGTGAAAACGATGTTTCTACCTCAACAGAACAAGTGTGTCACTGAGGCGAGCCGTCGTTGAAAGGGATTCCGTCCTCTGTAGACTGTGGCTGCCGGACCTGAACCTGTTTAAAGGTCCAGTGTGTAAAAAATGTAGTGACCTCTAATGGTCAGACAGCAGATATTAACTCCTCCGTTCACCCATCCCTTTCCCAAGTGTGTCAGGGAAACTACGGTGGCCTTCGTGTACACAAGAGCATGTTGTTCCTCTTTAATTTGTCTCATAGAAAGCTTCTGCTACTTCATTCTGAATGAGCATGTCCCCTTCAGGCTGCCGTACAAACATGGCAACACAAAATGGCGGCCTCTGTAAAGCAAGGCCCTTCACTAAAGTACATAAAATAGTCTCTTCCAAGGCTTTGAAAACCATGAGTTTTTAATTTAACGTGATTATATGCTCATGCAAACATACTTATTGGTTATATATTCAGTTTATTTCAATAACCCCCCCCCCCAAATGTTACACACTGGACCTTTAAACTCAGTATGTGAACGTCAGATTATTGTATCTTTTCTTGAGGGAAGTCCTCAGGGGCGACTGAAAAGCGACACTAATCCATTATTTACACATGCACTTAAATTATGAATGACTTGAGGTGGAGGTTTCCATACTGTGTCTGTTAATGCTGGGAAAGTGAAAACCCTCCATTACGTTAATAAATAGAACTAATGATTTGAGTTTTATTCAATAAATTATATTAAGCTGGTCATCATTGTGGCTCTGTGTTGATTTTAATGTTGAATGTTAAATACTCGTGTTGAATTTTGGTTTTGCTCCTGCAGTCATTAGAGCTACAGATAATTCTGATGATTCTGGGTCTCTGGATTTTAGCCACTGTCAAGCTTAATATAGCAGGTCGGGTCTTTTTAAAGTGTTTTTGAATGAGTTACTGACGTGTGTACTGTCGTTGGACACTCATGCTCACTGTGAATACGTGGCTGCCAGCAGGGACACAAAGTTTGAAAACCTGGTTTTAGGCTGTTAAATTTCTGTCCTCTTAAATCTACAATTTATATAAACAATATTTTTTGCTACTATATCTTTCTGGTTGACAAGAAATTGTAGTTTCTACACCACTTCCTCTCCCACACCAAATCCCATAGAAGAAAATCACAATTTTTAGCTGGTTTGGACACAGGAGATGCTGGTCTACTGCTGACTCATATGGCACGTTTGTGTTACTTTGGTTCCTCTGATCAAAGGATTTCAAACCCCAAAGTCACAAGATAACACATTAGAGCAGTTGATCAGCATCTACTGTGAGCTGTGATGTAACACTGCTGATTTTCATTATGGACTTTGGTGCAGGATGTGGCAGATTTCTTTTTATAATTACATTATGTAATTAACACATGCAGTAAACAAATTTGGTTTGACTTACCAGGTCCATAGAAACATCACTTTATCTCGGTACTTGTGATTGCTTTTATTGCCATTTGAAGCAACAAAACTGCATTAAAACCTTTTTATTTTGTAGTTTGAATTACCTCTTAGGTCACTGCTGTCTAGTTTGTGTGTGTGTGGAAATTTGCACACAAATTTGAATAATTTAAATATTTTTAAATCAGCTTCAGTAACTGATTTGCAAATCCAGGACTTCCTCAGCTTTGACATAGAGTATGTCTGTGAGTTTATGCACATGTGCAGCACATGTGGCTGGCCTTTTCTGCCCCAGGTCCACTGCTCTTCCTCCACCTCCTCCTCCTCCTCCTCCTCCCCCGCAGCAACATTTTCCAGTGCTGTCTCTTTTTACTCTGACATCCTGAGCCACAGACAACCTCCACGTGAAACATGAACCATGCAGAAGATCCTCGTCAGGTCAAGCCGCTTCTAAATCAGTGTGGTCTCACATAGACCTGTCAGTGCTGGCAGAGCACGAGCTCCTGAATAATTATGATTTTTTTTAAGTTACAGAATTAGCACTGTGTAAAAGAAATAAAATGTAGTCGGAGCTAAAAATAGTTTTGTCTAGTAAAAATGATTTAGAAATATAAAAGAAGTTCTGCGTATAAATTCAGCTTTAAAACTTTTAAATTTTAGTGTCAGAATATCAAATGTCTGTATTGTATCAAAATTAATATATAAATATCAAATTATAACCAATATTTAATTATGTAATATATTCATACATATTAATGCTTGAAAATAAATTGGCTAAAAATGTAAAATGTAAAAATTGGAAGACCAAAAACAGTGGATAATGAGTTGGAAATGCTGACTCAGCATTCGCAGTTAATTATTTTATATAAATCGAAATTTATTTTCCAGCGTGTCAGCTTCCTCTTTTATTTTGAAATCCTTTTAAACACACATTTCCTGCACAAACTGATTTTGTCATGGTGTAATGAGATGTAAAGCTCTCAGGTATGTTAATTTATACCTCACATGGAAATTCACGTGTGTATATACACAGGTATAGAGAGTTTCAATTGTTTTTTGTGAATTTATGCATGTAGAACTTAAGAGGTTCAGATTTAATGAGGAAAAGCATCATCATCCTTATCACTGTTGAAGACTGGTGCTCATGTTGTCAGCAGTTCACACATGAATCTTACTCACAGCGTCCTCTAGTGGCTTAAACCAGCATTTTCTTTAGGCAGGAAGACACACATTAGCCAAAACTAAAGCTTCCTCCACCTCTGCTGTTCAGCTTTTGCCTGATATTTCACAGAAATTAAAAATCTGTGACCATCAGCTCTCAAATTCTTTGTGTAGTTAAAAGGCCTTTGAGGGATTATTTTCAGGCCGACGTTCTCTGGTGTATTTTAAAAATAGAAATACAGCTTCCTAACTGTTTGATGTTTAGGGAACAAACAATACATTAAAGGTCCATTGGCCACTTCTATAAACAAGCTTTGCTGAGAACAGAATACATGTGACAAATGAGAGGAAATGCTGCAAAAACAGGTCACATTTTATTCTGTAGATCAGTATCATGTTTACTTCATTCATGTCTTATTTTAAATGAATCAACATGATCAGATGTGAGGTAATTAAGGCAGTTTAGACATTGATGAATACAGGTTTACACTGGAATGATTTATTTACTACGTCAAGACAGCTGAGTAGAATAAAGAATAAGCTCCATGTTTTTTTTTTTTTAATTTGAAATCATACTATCCTACCTTGCATATTTTCATTACAGTATTCACATCTCATTTGCAATATTTTCACTGCACATGACTTGTAGCAGCATTCTCAAAGAGAAGTTTTCAGGTTGTTAGGTCAGTTCTGTTCATGAATCGTTTGATTGTCTGAATGATTCCAGGACGGTTTCCTTCTGTCAGCTGTTGCACAACATGTTAATCATGTGTCTCTGTGTATTAGTTTGCAGACATCTTGCGGATCATGTATTTGAGGATTCCTCCATGGTGGAAATACGTCAGCTCCACGTCTGTGTCGAACCTCATGCGCACCTGGAATGTTTTTCCTGTATCGAGCTGTGAAGGTAGGTGTGGGACGTAGAGACAGAGAGAGTGTAGAGAGTGTAGGTAGAGGGAGGGAGGGAGAGTAGAGAGTGTAGGT
>JAFBJR010000370.1:8222-38504 GCA_016785285.1 Brachirus orientalis | reverse complement strand
ATACTGATGAACTTTTAATCAGAGCATAGTAACAATGACAGCAGTATTATTGTTACTGATTGTAATAATAATAATAATAATAATATCATCAAAACTGGATGTGGATCCTGCAGCCTGCAAGATGAGGACAGAGGGAGAGAGAGAATGGAAGGAAGCAGACAGACTCGGGAAGGAAGAAAAAAAATAAGGTTAATGACACATAATTTAGTCACATTCATACACTG
This sequence comes from Brachirus orientalis, assembly GCA_016785285.1. NCBI lineage: Eukaryota > Metazoa > Chordata > Actinopteri > Pleuronectiformes > Soleidae > Brachirus > Brachirus orientalis. Next base: position 38,280 of record JAFBJR010000370.1, on the reverse strand, counting down.
AATGTGAGAGAGTGTACTCGTCAACCTATCCAACAGGGGACTTTGGAGTCATTACACATCCACCAAGAGGGGACCTACCTGCCAACAGGGGACATTTTTTAGGTCCCCTCTTGGTCATGCTTTAAAACATGCTAAAATAATGTCTCAGACACTCTGGTGAATTTTTTTAATTTTTGCCAAGTGGGGACCTGGATGTGTGTGTGTGTGTGTGTGAAAGAGCCTACTCAGCACTCCCCCCTGTAGACTGGAGCAGGTATTTCAATGCCTCATTCACACACGTCGTTTTTTCACACTCCTCCATTGTCTGAATGGCTTTCATCCCCACTACTGTCTTTGAGGCAGAAGTGGGGCCATTCACAAGCCCCTTAGTGAAGATATCAAACTCTAATATAAGTCATTATGGGGTTTTTTAAAAGCAAATATAAAGGTTTATATTTTCAATTTTTAAAGTGCAACAAAAAGTTGTTACAGTAGTTTAACAGTAGGCTTTCAGAGGTTAAACCTTCTCTATTTGACTTAACCTGTATATCTCTTACATGATTTGTTCTTAATTTCTCATACATTTCTAAATTGTTGTTGTTAATCAGCATTTTAACTTGTAGATAATATCATGTAAATACTTGGTGACAAAATACTCAACCTCACACTCTTTCTGTATAGAGGATTTGTGTTTACTATTCATTTAACAAGAAAATTACATATAGGTTTGTTTGTTTACCCTGAAAAAGGTTTATCATGTTTGTAAAAATCAAAGGGTAAAAGTATATAATACTAATAAAATTGTTCTGTCCCAATAAACTCCTGATAAGTATTTAAAAGCCCTGTATTCCACTATAGTTCTGTAATATATTATCTGCAAATATAGGAATGGAATCTGCTTGTGTGTGAACATTACAGAAAAAAGGTCCACACTTGCACTGTATGGAATGACAGGAGTCCACTGTTGGTCAGTAAATAATGACACAAGTTCCCTGTTGGATAGGATAGAATGACACTTACACTGCAAAACGGATGGATAAAACAAACAAGCAAAATGAATACTATGTTTATTTCAAGAGATTGTTCTGCTTAATAATTAATTAAAAACAAACAATTTGTTTGATATATATATAAAAAATTGTGGAAAAGTCCATTTTCTAATCAGTTTTAAACTAAAGACTGTTTTAAACAAAGGGCTGCCCATAGCAGCTGAATAAGTAAATATTTAAAAACCTAAAATAGAAAGTGACAATTAAAACAACCAGGAAGGAGTTAGAAATAAAATGAGCATGGGCAAGAAAAATATTTTTTTTTTCTTATTCACTCTAATATCAGACTTGTATTAGACCTTTTTAAAATTGTTCTGTCCCATGAAACTTAAGTTAAGCATTTAGAAGTCCTGGATTCCAATACATTTTTAAATTTTAATTTACACACAAAATAATCTGCAAGATAGGACTGGATGTGTGTATGTGCACATTACAGAAAAAAGGTCCACACTTGCACTGTATGGAATGACAGGGGTCCACTGTCGGTCAGTAAATAATGACATAAGTTCCCTGTTGGATAGCATAGAGCGACACTTACACTCCAAAATGGATAAATAAAACAAACAAAATAAAAACTATGTTTTTTGTTTGCTTTATTTAATAAATTCTTAAGCTGAATAATCTCTTGAAATATGGTTCATTATGTTTGTAAAAAAAAAAAAAACATAAAGGTAAAAAGTGCATTTTCTAACCAGTTTTAAGCTCAAGACTGTTTTAAACAAATGGTACAAATACAGATTAATGTAGCAGAGCAGAATAAGTAAATTACTAAATACTTTAGGTTAAAAACCTAAAATAGAATGTGACAAGAAAATCAATCAGGATGAAGTTAGAAATAAAATGAGCATGGGCAAGAAAATTCCTTTTTATTTTTATTCACTCTAATATCAGACTTCTGTTAAGATCTGCTAAGCATATAGAAGTCCTGGATTCCAATATAGTTGTAAAATGTAATTTACACACACAATGTTCTGAAAATATTGGAATGTAATCTGACTGATCGTGCATATTACAGGAAAAAAGGTCCACACTTGCATAGAGCGACACTTACACTGCAAAACTGACTGAACAAGCAAACTGAATAGTACTTTTTTTTTTTTTTTTTGCAGCTCAATAACCTACTGAGACATGGTTAAATATAATAATACAAATACTACTACTACTAATAATAATAATAATAATAACAAACTGGTGCTAAAAATTATGTTTTAGGATGATTCAGCCAGCCTCAAATGTTTAAGTTAAAAATAACTTACCATATAACAGGAAACACCATATGAAAACTACTGTCACTGAGGGAATGTCATTAAAATGAAACAATTGCAGCTATTTGTCATTTTTGTTTGTAATTTTTTTAGAAGTCAAATACATGTGAGGAGGCTTGGGAAAATTACACATGTTGGTTTGGACATTACAGAGAAGGCCAAGAATAAACAGGAGGGTGTTTCTGCTGTATTCTTTTGTGTCATTGTTATTAGTTTGTTACATGTTAGAAAAGTTACATGCTTTTGAGGGGGCTTGGCACATATTAAAAACATATGATGTGGGTATAATTTGTGTGCTAACATACTTTTGCAAGTTATATATCTGCATGTGTTTATATATGAAAGGTGTGTCACCAACTATGTGGTGAATTACCACAAATTATTTAATTTTATGTTTAAAAATGGACTCTAGGGCTAGGCAAAATAAAAACTAATAAAAAATACATATCACTGCAAATACTTAAGACAAAAAGGACAACCTGAAGTGGAACTAATTTTCAAGATGTTAATTATTTTAGAAATTATCAGCAGGATAGCAATCTGACAACAACCATTTACTTCTTAAGTTTAACTGTATCAAAGGGTGCTTAGAAAGGAATGAATTAAAGCATTTAGTTGGTGTGAATCTCTGGCTGTGAGACTCAGCCCTGCATTGTCTACAGTGTGGGGGATGGTAGCCGAAGGTCAACATTGGGCCTTTCTGGGCTTCAGGGCTGTTGACTGCTCATGACCAAGATGTCAAACTTTTAAGACAGAGGACAGTAAAGGGACAGAGAAGAGACAGAGAAAAGACAGAGACAGAGAAGAGACAGTGAAGGGACAGAGAAGAGACAGAGACAGAGACAGAGAAGAGACAGAGGGACAAAGTTGGTGAAGGGACAGAATCAAGGTGTGTGCGTCTGTTTGAAAAACATCAGCTCCCAAAATGCAACAGCCAATCACAGAACATCACATTCTAGCACATGGGTGATGAAGTGTTGAGCAGAGGCTCATGGGTAATGGCAGTTGCCATGGTAACAGCAGACCTTGGTGGATGAGCTGGTAGAAGGCGTGTTGGCCGTTGGTCCCTGGTTCGCCCCACACGATTGGTCCAGTGTGGTAGTCCACGCGGACGCCATCTTTGGTGATGTACTTCCCGTTAGACTCCATGTCGCCCTGAGACGACGACCAGCAGAAAAACCTCATCAGTGACATCATCAGTCTAATCAGTGACATCAGTGACATCATCAGTCTAATGTACCACGTCAACGGGTGTCACATGACTTTTGATTTAAATCATGTGACACGTGGTGACATCATCACTCACCTGTTGGAAGTAGGCGGCGAAGCGGTGCATGTACTGGTCATACGGTAACATGGCGTGAGTCTCGGCCTTGAAGAAGTTAACATACCAAACTCCGAGAAGAGCGAGCAGCACCGGGGCGTTCCTCTCCAGAGGAGCGCTGCGGAAGTGATTGTCCTGCAGAGCAAAGGATTCTGGGTAATGATGACATCACACCATCCATCGTTATTGATTATTGATCATATTTACCATCCAGTGAGCACCAGACAGAAGCTGCTCAAAGTTCTCGAAACCTGAAACACATCAGAAGTCACATCATGGGTCTTCAGAGGTCACAGGTCACTTCAGAAGTCACAGGTCACTTCAGAGGTCACAGGTCACTTCAGAAGTCACAGGTCACTTCAGAGGTCACATCATGGCTCAGTTCAGAGGTCAAAGGTCACATCATGGGTCACTTCAGAGGTCACAGGTCACTTCAGAAGTCACAGGTCACTTCAGAGGTCACAGGTCACTTCAGAAGTCACAGGTCACTTCAGAGGTCACAGGTCACTTCAGAGGTCACAGGTCACTTCAGAAGTCACAGGTCACTTCAGAGGTCACGTCATGGCTCAGTTCAGAGGTCAAAGGTCACATCATGGGTCACTTCAGAGGTCACATCACGGGTCAGGTCAGAGGTCACAGGTCATGGGTCAGGTCAGAGGTCAGTTCAGATTAGTTACAGGTCAGACATACCTATGTGCAGAGCGATGGACAGACCAATGGCTGACCACAGCGAGTAACGGCCTCCAACCCACTGAAACATGATGTAACACAGACAAAGGTCAAAGGTCACCACCTGAGCAGTAAACATGTGATGAAGAACTGTAATAAAACACATGTTTTCCTGCAGAGGGCAGCACCGCTCCTCAGTCTACACGTTATAATTATTATTATTATAAGCAGAAAAAGACAATGAGTGAGTCACATGATCACAAACTTACATCCCAGAACTCAAACATGTTCTGCGTGTCGATGCCAAACTCTCTCACTTTGACCTGAGGGGGCGAGAGAGGATACACTGTAAAAAAATACACCTGACAGATTACACTGTAAAAATTCATCACACACGCACACCTCTGAGATTACAAATAATCTCACACACCTTCCTTACACTGTAAAAATAATCTCACACACACCTCTCGAAAGATTACACGGTAAAACGCACACAAAGCTAAGAGATTATCACTGTAAAAAAAAATCCCACAGGTTACGCATAATCCAGCAGAAGTCATGAGCACTGCGCCTGCAGAGGGCACTGCTGCTCAAACGTACCGCGTTGGTGGACAGAGCCACAAAGTGTTTGGCCACAGCAGATTTCTGTGAGTGAGGACATGAGGACAACATGAGCTGTGACATCATCACTGAGCTGTGACATCATCATCATCATCATCATCATCATCTTCATCTTCATCATCATCACACAGACTCACATCATTGGCTGACTGCAGAAACCAGTCTCTAGCTGACTCTGCGTTGGTGATGGTCTCCTGAGTGGTGAACGTCTGCACGCACACACATGCACACACGCACACACACACGCACACGCACGCACGCACACACGCACACGCACGCACGCGCACACACGCACACACACACACACACATGCACACACGCACGCACACACACATGCACACACGCACACACATGCACACACACACACACGCACACACACAAATGCACACACACAAATGCACACACACACGCACACGCATGCACGCACACGCACGCACACACACATGCACACACGCACACACACACACACACACACACACGCACACACACATACACGCACACACACGCACACACACACGCACACACATGCACACACACACACGCACACACACGGTTAGCTGGACTGTGTAAATGTGCGTCTTCACAGCAGTGTGTGAGTGGGCGTGGCCACCTTGGAGGCGATGATGAACAGCGTGGTCTCTGCGTTGAGTTGGGCGAGCGTCTTGGCGAGATGAGTCCCGTCGATGTTGGACACGAACCAAACGTTGGGTCCTCCAGCAGAGTACGGCTTCAGAGCCTCAGTCACCATCAGGGGACCCTGAACACAACACCAGCACACGTGACACACAAGCCCCTCCCTCACAGGGCGGAGCCATCACCTCACCTACTACACAGGTAAGACTGTAACCATGTTGACATGAGATTCTTCATATCATCTGTATACAACTGCATGAGCTCTTGGAGCGCCCCCTACATCTACAACCTGCAAATACAGACAGTTGTTAGTTTGTAAACCACTCACTCTCCCACACCAAAGTCCATAGAGAAAACCAGTGATTTTAGCTCACAGGGACACAGGAGCTGCTGGTCTACTCCTGTGTCCCTGTGAGCTAAAATCACTGATTTTCTCTATGGACTTTGGTGTGGGAGAGTGAGTGGTTTACAGACTTCAGATGTGAACATGTACTAAAGATATCGTAGACTTAGAATCTCATCTCTGAAACAATGGAAGTTCCCCACAGAGTGGAAGGAACCACATTGTGTGTATTGTGTCTTTGATTACTTGTAATTAAATCAGTCACTTCTGATTGAATTTGGTTTAGTGGCTCCCTCTTCTGTCACTCAGAAATGTCTCCCCCAAACTTCCTGTCTCCCCCAAACTTCCTGTCTCCCCCAAACTTCCTGTCTCCATAGGCTCACGTTAACACATGTGAGCCCACTTCAAACATGTGTCACATGGTCTCGGTGTGATGAGTACATGGATCTGAGTGGGTGATTGTGAAGGTTTTTCAGTGTGGTCTGAATGTCCCGATGGACCAATCAGAATGAAGTATTCATGTCATGTAAGTTCATGTGATCAGATTACTTGACATGATGATGTAATCTAAGTATTGATTAGTGATCAGAGTCTGATTCCTCACCAGGTCAGAGCCGCCGATGCCGATGTTCACCACGTCAGTGATGCTCCTCCCACTGAAGCCTCGCCACTCGCCACTGCGGACTTTCTGTTGATGCAACACGGGTGTTAGTCGTGTCTCTCACACACACACACACACACACATTTGTCTCGCTATCTTTGTGTGGACCTTCATAGACATGATGCAAACCCAATTCTAACCCTAACCCTAAAACCAGGTCTTAACCCTGAAAAAGCCATTTAACCTTGTGGGGACCAGGCAAAATGTCCCCACAAGGTTAAATGGCTTTTTCAGGGTTAAGACCTGGTAGGTCTTAATAGGTTTGGATGTGTTTTGGTCCCCACAAGGATAGAAAGACATGTACACACACACAGTGTCTCTACATACGTGACAGAAGGCCTTCATGTTGTCCAGAACCCTGTTGACCTCTGGCATCACGTCTTTACCGTCAACGAGGATTGGTGTGTTAGCACGATTACGTAGAGCGACGTGGAGAACGGCACGACCCTAAACACATGCACACACACGCGCATGTGCACACACACACACACACACAGAGAGAAAACCACATCTTCAAGTGTTTAAACTTTGACCCTGATGTAAATCTAACATTTCCACTAATGTCTCATATTTGTCTTTCGTCTTCGTGTCTCTCTCGGATCCTGAGTGGGAGGAGCTAAGACACAAGGAAGCAAGTGAAGGAATCAAGGAAACATTCTGTGATCCTCACAAAGATACTGAACCTGTTTACACCAGCTGAAGGTTTACACAATGACTGTGAGTGTGTGTGTGTGTGTGTGTGTGTGTGTGAGAATTCCTTGAATGACTCAGCAACAAACACACACATTCTTGTCCTGGACACTCAGAGACATAATCCACCCCTGTCCTCTAAACCTGAATCTAATTTTAAACCAGGACAATCAGGTCAGACAGAACATGAGGGCCAGACAAAATGTCCTCACTTCCTGTGGTCCTCACACACACACACACACAGAGCAAGAGAGTTTAAACACGTGTCCATGTCTCTGCTTGTCAAACGTGTCCTGGTCTCATGTTTTCCACTTAGCGAAGACTAAACTGAAGACAGAAAGACCAGCTGAAGACAGGGACATGCAGGGAGGACACAGCATTTATTCATGTCCATGTTCCAGACTTCAGTCAGTCACTGACTATTAAAACAAGTCTTTTATTTTTCAGGATTTGAGTTTGTTGAGTTTGTAATGTATAAAATCTTCTGCAGTAGCTGTTGGAGACAGAAGACGTTTCACCTTCTTCACTTCTGACTAACTGGTTTAACAAACTCTCAAATCTGTCCACAATCTGTCCAGAGAGTCTTTACGTTGAACAGAGCAGAGCGTTAACCCTCACAGTTTCAGGTTGTTGGTTGCACCTGAGACAAATGGCACTTTTCCATGACACAGTTCCGGCACAGCACGGCATGGCTCGACTCGACTCGGAGACGACACACAGACACAAACACGTGACGGTCAAAGCAGTAGTTTTCTTTTTCCTCAGTTTTCTAAACAGATGAGTTCACTGAATGGTTCAGTACTTCCTGACTCCGTCTGACACAGTCACTGAAGTGAAATCCGGCTGAACGGCTTGTGATTGGGCTCACCATCTCCGTCTTTCAGCAGTGCTGTCGCTAAATACACCAGACTCCTCTGTTAAATATGGACATTTTACAAATGTCCTTGTTAAATGTTGCAGATTAACGCATGTTTTCAGGATTTTCAAGTCTTTTTAACTCATCTACAGTTCAACATTGTTCGCGCTCGTGACTCTTCCAGTGACGACGCTCTCTGACCAATCAGAGGCCGGCAGTCTGTCCACGTCACATGTTAGTATCAGCTCGACTGGAACCTCCACAGAGCAGGGACTAAAACAGAACCAGGAACCAGGTTCCATCACTGATGGAAAAGGAAATTATACTGAGTAGAGCCGAGCTGAGCCGTGCCGGAACTGTATAGTGGAAAAGGCCCAGTGTGAACAAGGGTCGTTCAGGTCACCTGAGAGACAGAAACCTGTAGTGTGTGGCTGCTGGACTTCACTGTTGCTCCTTTTAGGAGGACAGCTGAGGACAACAGTTGGGACTGAGAGCTGGTGTCTCAGTCCACCTCTGTTGAATGATGGTTTCTCCAGGTTAACAAAGAGGACTTCCTTCACTCCTCTGTCTTCCCTGGACAGAACGTGACAGCATCCCTCAACACTTAATTCAGTTCTTTTGTTTAATCCCTCAGATTAAAGCTCATTGTGGTGGTGGACAGAGACAAAAGGACAAAAGGTGTGTCTTTGTCCAAATATATATGGACCAGTGTGGTCACGTGTGGACCAGTGTGGACACGTGTGGTCACGTGTGGACCAGTGTGGTCACGTGTGGACCAGTGTGGTCACGTGTGGTCACGTGTGGTCACGTGTGGTCACGTGTGGTCGCTGTACCTCAGTGAAGTTGATCTTCTGTCCAGAGAACATCTTCTCTCTGGCCTCCTCGACGCCGCGTGACTTGGCCTGTCGACATCAGAATGAGACACAAAGGATTTTAATGTTTTGACATTTTCATACATGTTTCATCCTGATTCTATTCTTCTTATTTTATCTCTTTATAAAATATTTCAAATATTTGTTGGTGATTATTAGTTATTGTGTTCATGTTTTATACTTTTTATCTGGAAAGGAAGGTTTGCCCAATCGTTAACTGTGCTGGCCACGACCTTTGACCCCTGCGTGTGTGAGTGATGAAACTGTGTGTGTTCAGTGAAACTTCCTTTGTGTTTCAACATGTGTGTGCGTGTGTAAATCTTCCTGTTACGACAGACGACGGCGACGTTACCATGGCGAGCAGCATGGACATGACGTCCTCGTTGATGAGGTTCTTGGAGTAGTCCAGCAGAATGTCTCCATGGTCCGTCTCCAGAGTCAAGCTGTCCAACAGAGACACACAGTCAGTCTGTGGGGTTTACACTCACTTCTAGGAGTATAAATTATGCGCTCCTCACAAAGATAGCCATGCAAGAACACACACACACACACACAGACGTGTTCAGTCACCACATCAGTGTTAAATTCTACAGAAGATCCACAAAAACCATGACCGGATCAAACAACTGTAAAATCTATTGTTGTCCACCTCAGTTTCCACCACAGTGTCCACCTCAGTGTCCACCTCAGTTTCCACCTCAGTTTCCACCTCAGTGTCCACCACAGTGTCCACCACAGGAAACAGTAACAGGTGTACCTAATAAAGTGACCAGTGTGTGTGTGTTACAGGAGACAGAGCATTACTTTGTAACCACAACTTTACAACAGTCAGGTTTGTTTCCTGATGTGACAAGAGAAGACGGACGTCCAACGTTTAAAATCACCAGAAGACAAGGAAAACATTTCTCCTCATTTATATTATATACATACATACATACATATATGTATATAATATATTTAATAAAAGCACATGTTCTGTTGTTTTAGTCTTCTATTTTGCACATTCACTTAAGTCATTAGTCTGGAAATACATTTGTTGTCATTTCTGCTTTGCTAATGGAAACATAATGTTTCTCAGTGTCAATAAAGATTTTTGAATTGAAATGATCTGAGAGAGAGAGACAGTGTGTGTGTGTGAAAGTGAGAGAGAGAGACAGTGTGTGTAAGTGAGAGAGAGAGAGAGAGACAGTGTGTGTGTGTGAAAGTGAGAGAGAGAGACAGTGTGTGTGTGTGAAAGTGAGAGAGAGAGTGTGTGTGTGTGTGTGTGAAAGTGAGAGAGAGAGACAGTGTGTGTGTGTGAAAGTGAGAGAGAGAGACAGTGTGTGTGTGTGAAAGTGAGAGAGAGAGAGACAGTGTGTGTGTGTGAAAGTGAGAGAGAGACAGTGTGTGTGTGTGAAAGTGAGAGAGAGACAGTGTGTTTTTGTACTTATTACAAAGTGAGGACATTTTGTCTGGTCCTCACTTCTTTAAATGTCTTTTTCGGGGTTAAGACCTGGTTTTAGGGTTAGGGTTAGGCATCTAGTTGTGATGGTTAAGGTTGGGGTAAGGGACTAGAGAATGTATTATGTCTACGAGGGTCCTCACTATGATAGAAGCACAAACGTGTGTGTGTGTTTGTGAGAGAGCGCACGTAGCTTCCTTTTCATTTCCGCCCTGAAAACCTCGACACGCTGCTTCCATTATCGGACAGGCGCTAACAGGTGCTAGCTAGCTTCAGTTCGCTTCTGTTCCCCTCGGTAGCTCCGTTAGCTTAGCATGGCTGCTAACGTGAAACGCGTCTTTAAAGTGACCGTGGCGTGTTGGAGTCACGCCGGTGCACACGGTCACGTGTCTGAGATGTTTCAGTCCGGACTAAGGATGACCTTCAGCCGCAGAGAGAACGCAGAAGCCGCCCGGAAACAGCCGAGAAAAATAATCGGATTAACCTCATCGACAGACTGATATTCGGATCGATAAAGTGTTCGGTCTCCTCCTCCGTTAGTGTCCGCCCCAAGTCTCACCTGAAGCGGCTGAATCTGTCCGGCTCCGCGGCGAACATGTCCCTCATTTGCAGGTTCCGGCCGTGGTCCTGGTACCACTGCAGCAGCTGCTGGAAGTTCGGGTCGCTGCTCAGAGCCATGGTTCCGGTTCTGGTGGGTCTTCTGTTTGTGGTCTCGGGGCGGCGGTCGTCCTGTTCTGGTCTAAGTGATGCAGACGCAGATGAGGATGTGCAGCAGTGACAGCACCGGACACGGTCATACCAATGTGGACCTATCACAGAAGCCCTCACATAGCCCCGCCCCCACTGCGACTCATCACAGCAGCCCTCACATAGCCCCGCCCCGCCCCCACTGCGACTCATCACAGCAGCCCTCGCATAGCCCCGCCCCTTCGGACTAAACCATCTGATCAGTGTGGACCCACTGTCCCGAGGACGTATGGACCCACTGTCCCGAGGACGTATGGACCCACTGTCCCGAGGACATATGGACCCACTTTCCCGAGGACATATGGACCCACTGTCTCGAGGACGTATGGACCCACTTTCCCGAGGACGTATGGACCCACTGTCCCGAGGACGTATGGACCCACTTTCCCGAGGACATATGGACCCACTGTCCCGAGGACGTATGGACCCACTTTCCCGAGGACGTGTGACCCACTGTCCCGAGGACATATGGACCCACTGTCCCGAGGACGTGTGACCCACTGCCCGAGGACGTATGGACCCACTTTCCCGAGGACGGATGTATGGATCCACTGTCCCGAGGACGTATGGACCCACTTTCCCGAGGACGTGTGACCCACTGTCCCGAGGACGTATGGACCCACTTTCCCGAGGACGTGCTTTAGATGTTGCCTTGCTCATCATGTCATTTTAACATTGAATCATTTGTCAGTTACAATGACATCATCGTCTCACAGATCACATGACACAAAGTAAGGAACAGCTCTTTATTATTTGCTCTTCATTATTAAAATGCTCAGTTGAAGCCATCCACCTGTGGCCCCGCCTACTCGCCCCCTGCTGATGATGAAGCTGCCACAGGTCAGACACAATCACCAACTGAAGCCCCGCCCCAGGCGGGGACACCCGTCCACTGAGGACACAGACCCAGGATGGGACGTTAGTGGTTAGCATTAGCATCCGCTGACATCAACAGACTCGGAGGAAACGAAACCTTAACTACAAACTCCATTTTCTCATGGCGAGTAAACACTTTCCTACATTTCCCTCCAAACCACTGGGGGCAGTGTCAGGCAGACTGAGCCACTAAAAGCTGACATCACATCCTGTTGCAGAGGCGGGAAAACCCGTTTCTATGGTGACAGACTATGCTGAGCAGAAAAACAAATGGCTGAACTTCAACTCTGCAAATGCTTGGTTCTGTTTCCGTGTCATTGATCATCAACCAGGATCAATTTTTCATCAGTTGATCGTAACGATTGATTGCAACTGTCACTTTCTACTTATTTCTTTGATCAATGACACAGACGCAGCAAAGAAATTCAACTAATCAATAATTAGTATTGATTAATGTGCAGAGTATTGAATAATTTCATCTGTGAAACATTTTCACGAGAAACTCAACAGTTTTATTTCAACACAAAAACAATTGTTTTATTGATAATTCAATTTTTATTAAGAATTGCCAATTGTTTTTCTGTCACCTGACTAATCAATCGATCAGTGTCGACTGATCATTTTATCTGCTGTAAATAGTTTCAGCCCTGAAAATGACCCGAGTGAACTTTGACCTTTGACCTGAGCTTCACATGAGTCTGTGGTGACTGAGCTGTCAATCGTTACTTTCATCATCAATTCATCTGCCAATCGATCAATCGATCAGAAAAAGAACTGATCTTTTTTCCAGCTACAAACAAACGCTGAAGAGGAAACGAGGACGCCGCGCGGCGTGAGTGGGCGGAGACTAGAGCGTCCGTGATTGTTACACTGTAGAAAAATACACATTAGAAAGCTGTGACAGGCCCCTCCCCCACATAAAGCTAAGTCAGCGAGTGTCACAGGAAGTGATGAAACATGGAAACGTCTGTTTGTTTGTTGTTTCCACCGCTGGAACATCAGGAAGGTTACGTTGCGTTCAGTGCTGGTGACAAATATACAACTAAAGACAATCTTCATTAGTCGCCGAAGCTTCGTCCTGAGACTACGCCGACACTTTGTTGTCCTTCTGCAAGAAATAAACAAACAACGGCGTTAAACGTCGACACATGATCGATCACATGATCAATCACATGATCAATTGTCAGCACACTGATCCACTTACTCTGAAGGCCGACAGGTCGGCAAACTCCCGCCCCGCCTGGTTTCCTCTGTATCCTCCTCTGAAGCCGCCGCCGCCGCCACCTCCCTGCAGCGGTCCAAAAGTTCCTCGACTGGCCGGACGCCCTCGACCTCCGCGGTAACCCCCACGTCCGCGGTAACCAGCCCGACCGCGGCCCTGACGCAGCGGGATCCCAAACGTTTCCGCGTTCATCCTCCTCTCTTCAGCCCAGGTCTGCCTCCGCTCGCTGCAGGCAGGGGGCGGAGTCAGTCATGTTACAATAACAACCACTGACTTCATTTCCAGCCAATGAAGTGACAGTAAATCTGTCACATGACATGATCACTCACCGCGGGAACCCAGCGCCTCCAGACTTGTCATTGGTTTTCCTTGACCAAAAAAACAAAAAACAAAAGAACAGGAGCAGTCACAGTGACATCACAGACAGATACTGTTCATGTTTAGGTTACATACACGCATACATACAGATGTATGCATATCACAGTCCCTACACCTTGAAATTCAAGGCTTTTCAAGGACTTTTTAGGACCAATACCCTAACATTACGTGCACTTTTATTGACTTGCAGCACGCTCTGTATCTGGTCAATCCAGTCTTTGTCATTTGGAATTATCTTGGAATTTTCATTTCCCAGGCATCACGTCATTGAACGTTACTTGCTCATTGTTCTGTGTCAACGGTGAACAGAGACAGTGGACAGTGTCCACAACAACGATACTAATTATGACCGGGGCATGAAACAGTAGGTGGCGTCCTAACAAACAAGGCAGACATTTATCAACTGAACCTTCTTCTGAATTCAAGCACCTTCAATGACCATGACTATGACCATATACTTTCATGGATTTCAAGGACCCGTGGGAACCCTGGTGCGTATATCAAACCTGCTGTCGTCACATGAGATGTTGTCGAAGAACGACTTGGACTTGTCGTAGTAGCAGTTGGGGCCGAGCGGGTCACACTCGTCGTCTGCGTTTCCCTCGCTGTTCTGCGTCTCAGCATCGCCTTTATCTTCTCCGTTCAGCGCTTTCTCCGACTTCTCTGCCTTCTCATCTGAGAAAAGAAGGAATAGTCAGAGGTCAGAAGGTCATCAACAGCGTGGTCACAGGTTACAGCGGCAGACATACCTTTCAGCTTCAGCTTGTTCTGAAACTCCAGGCTGATCTCGTCCTTGTTAAACTGAGCGTTAGCGCTCTCAAAGTCGAAGTCTTTCTCAAACTTCATTGGTCCGTCTCTGCGAACGTTGTAGTGCCCTCTGCCGCGGTGACCGCCGCCTCGACCCCGACGGTTGGCTGCCGAGTTTCAGAAGGAAAAACAACGTCAACAACACAAAGATCTACACAAGAAACAGAACCTTCACTGAACACAAAATCAATCACCCAATCAACCGTCAATCAATATTAATCCTCATCCCTAATCGATGGTTCACATACACATCACATACACATTTGCGTCTCTCTGTGTTTCCATGGCAACAGTTGGACTGAACTCAGAGCAGTGTTCTCATGTGTGGCCTGAGGTCTCACCTGATTGGTTAAAGAGAGAGTGTGTAAGCCCTGCAGTGGGAGGAGCCCTATCTACAGCAGTGATGGTTCGAGGAGCAGACCAGCCCCTCACAGTCTCACCCCGCTTCGCGTCAACGCCGTCCTGGATCTTCTGGCCACTCTGTCCAGAGGTGAGAGGGGCGGTGCGAGGGTGGGCGGGGCTCCGGGGGCGTCCCAGGCCAGGGGCAGGAGCTGTAGTGGTGGTGGTAGCACTGGCAGCTGGAGCTGAAGGAGCTGGTTGTATCACCGGCTCCAGGGCGGGACTCTTCCTTAAAGGGTCAAGGGTCGGACTGCTGCGGCCTGGATACAGAACAGGAGTTAAAGCACGTACAGTGACCTGACATAACACTTCCATGTCTACTGAAGACCAGCAGGTGGAGCTGGTGCTGTGGAGGCTACAGAGATGAAACTTCATCGTTTAATGTTGACTGTATCAAACCTCACCTTAATCAAGACTAAATCAATCGCTCTCAGTGATTTTAGGTTAAGCTATCTTTTGACAACATCTTAGCTATGCTCTGGTCTAAACTTAAATACAAATATTTAAGTTTAACATCAACACAAATATTTCAGTTTAGCGTAAACATAAATATTTGAGTTTGGCATAAACGTAAATATACGAGTTGGTAGTTTTTGTTTTATGTGGAATAATTTGATTTCTGTGTGCAAAGTCAAATAATGGAAGCATCCAAAATAAAACTAGGATGTTTAAAAAAGCTGTGTTAAAAAATATTTGCTGTTTAACAGCACATGGGAGACACTTAAAAAAAACAATGACATGTAATTGGGGGGGGGGGGGGGATAATTTTGTCCTCAAATTTAAGTGGTTCAGAGGCCATGAAGTGATCTTTGAACTCTTTGAGCTCCGCCTACATTCAGGACTAGGAAGTGACAGAAAACACCTCCCACAAACAACAATCAAAGATCACGTTCCTACCAACACCAACGGGTCCAAACTGAGGTGACACCAGGGGGCTGGTGCTGAACTGGTTGTAGGCAGGAACCGGGGCCCGGTTGAAGAGTCCGTAGGAACCAGCAGACTGGAACGGGGTCGGAGCAGCGGCAGCAGAGGACGAGCTGGAGCTCATGGACGACTGTGGAGGACGTCACAGGGTCAACACAAGCATCCACACTGTGACCAACGGACTGCGCGTCTCCATGGAAACGTACCTGGACAATAGCAGGGTCCTGAGGGAACGAGCTGGCCTGTTTGGGCGGCTCACACACAGTCAGGTCCTTAATGTCGCTGCCTCTGAAGATGATGTACTCAAATGTGTCATCTCGAGGAGGGATGGGCCTGTCGGTGGGGCGGTCCTCTGTGCCGAAGGAGCGCACTGACCAACCGACAAACAACAAACAAACACACAAACACCTTCAGTCACAGTCTCAGGTCAACAAAACAAGCATCACGTATGTCCTGGGGTCCAGTTCGGTGGGAGCCAATGGGAGCTGAGCTACCTTTAAGGTAGTAAAATGTTACACCTGTAGGGGCCGCTAAAATATAACACAAAATATTTTAATCACAAACACTGCAGTTTTAAATATAAAGAATAATATTTTCATAAACAAGATAAGAGAGTCGCCCAACACGTTCTACAACAGAATTACACACTTCTTCACTGAGCCACTGTGGGGCGCTCTAGAATAACACGCACTGTGACATTAATGATGCTTGTGGTCTGTTTTGTCTGCATTAAAAGGCTGAATTTTACATTATACTGGGCTATTGTCTTATATGGTTTGTGCGTCACCATATACTTTAATATTTTTCTTTTTAAACAAAGTTAATTGTTGTTGCAGTCTACCTGATGTAACAGTGGGGGCGCTGTGTGTATGTAAGTGTTAGAATGCATGATAAACAGTGAAGTCGGTCTATGGGTGTGCGCCGTCATATCAACTCATTTCACTCACTCATTTTCTACCACTTTATGAGGTCGCGGGGTCACTGGTGCCTAACACATTTCAATGAAATAATTGCTGTTGCAGTCTACATGAGTGTGTGTGTCTGTGTTGTTTATTTATCCGAGCCTTAGATTGATGTCAGTTATTAGAGACCCTAACAAGGTTCAGATCATAACTTCAATCCTGACACATGTTCAGGTTTCTACATTTTTAATTTCACTGTTGTCGTAACATTAAGACTCTGTTTGCTGATTCATGAATGATCACTTCATCTCAAAAATAAAATATCTAAAAATGAAGTGACATCTTCAAATTCACACGAGTTACAGCAGAAAAGCAACTTGCCGTGTGGAGGGGAAGTGGGCTTGGACTTGGAGGGTCGCTGGTTCAAATCCCCAGACAGCTCAAGAGCTAGGGTGATCAATGCTTGTGTGAAATAAGATTTACTTAAGGAAGAATTTATGGTCAGATATTTTTCTTTCGCAAACAAAACCCGACCGCGGTAATTCTACTGATGAATGATTGATTAATGAATCGGCCTGATCAGCAGGTTAATCAATAACGAAAGAAGAGCTGAAGCTGGTTAACTGTCCAAGTATCGGTTTGTTCAACAGGTGCACGTGCGGTCATGACGTCAGCGGTTCAGGTGAGGCAGCTTATTTATTTAGCTATAACCACTCTGCTAACGTTAGCTGCCCCGTGTAGCGCGCACTCACACACACACTAATGTAACTCCGCCAACATAATAACGCGGCCTTCGGTCACTTGTCCCGCTGGACTGTTAGCATGTTAGCTGCTGTTAGCATACTGACGCAAATCTCATGACAAACGTTTAAGGGAATGAATCTCTGGACCAGTTAGCATCGTTAGCATCGCATTAAATCTCGTTTCTAACTAGAACGGACAGTTAGCCTCGGCCGCGGCTCAGCAGCGTCACCTTTGGCCAGTGCGACGGTGGAGTTCTCGGTGTCGATGGTGTACAGGATCCCCTCGTAGCGGATCGCGGCCTTGGATATCAGGCTGATTTTGGAGCCCAGATAGGGCGTCCCGCCGCTCATGGTGTCGTGTGCAGCTCTGCGGTGCTAACGGAAAAAGAACGGACGTTCCTCCAAACCGTGAGGCGAACAGGCTCGGCCACAGCGGGACAGACGTGTCCGTGGGAATCCTGCTCGGGTTCACTGTTCTCCGCTACAACATGGCCTCCTCCTCCATCCAACGACTCCGAGCGCGGTGGAAAATGGGATCTCAAAGTCTCGCGGGATTACGCGCCTCCAAGGTCTAGATCTGTGAAAGATAGAAAAAGTGATCGTGAGTCCAACAGAAAAGCGGTGGAACGTAACGTTCAAGTTCTGACTTCATCCGCTAATCCACACAAATCTGAATAAATCAGTACGATTTTGTTTTCTCTCTGAGTCATGTGACCCACCCATCACATTCACCTGTAACCCTGTGCTGGACCTTGACCCCTGAGACCCCAGTGGACTGAACCATCTGCTGATGTACAGGGTCAGAGTGAGGACTTTATAACATTTTTCAAAATCAACATGAAGAGTTCAGAAAGTAAAAGTGTATTTTATAAAGTGTAATGATGACAATAGCAGTGCTAATGTGTGTGTAGCTGGTCTTCCTCATGTTGTGGGGACCTAAATGTGTCTCCACACTCACATTATGGGGACTTGTCTTCCTTATGGGGACAAAAATCAAGTCCCCGTAACGTAAATGACTCCATTTTAAGGTGAAGACATGCTTTAAATTATGGTTAAGGTTAGAGTAAGTCTCCAGGAAATGAATGGAAGTCAATGGAATGTCCTCTGTAGTCATGGAAACCAGTGTGTGTGTGTTGTTGTACTTGCTGCAGAGTGAGGACATTTTGACATAGCAACATTTTGTTAAAGTGAGGACATTTTGTCTGGTCCTCACTTCTTTAAAGGGCTTTTTCAGGGTTAAGACCTGGTTTTAGGGTTAGGGTTAGGCTATCTAGTTGTGATGGTTAAGGTTAGGGTAAGGGGCTAGAGAATGTATTATGTCTATATGAGGGTCCTCACTATGATAGAAGCACAAACGCGTGTGTGTGTGTGTGTGGAATCTGTCTCCTGTACTTCTATGTTAGAAATCCAGCTCGGTCCTCGGCGCATGCGTACATTCTAAAATACGATTTGCACAACGGTCCGACATCAAAGATGGCGGGAGCCTCCGACCCACTGGAGGACATGCTCTTCAATGAGGTGGACGAGAAAGCCGTCAGCGACCTCGTCGGTTCCCTGGAGTCTCAACTGGGCGACAGAAAGATTCCCGCCGCCTCGTTTCCCGGCGGGAGTCGGGAGGCAGCTCCTCCCGCCGCGGGCCACATCTCAGGGAAAGAGCGTGATCCAGCGGGGTCCGCGGAGCCGCAACAAGGGCATCAGAAAGCGGGTTTGAGCCAAGAACCCCGCGCTAACGAGCCCCCGTCTGCTCCCAGCCTCTCGTCGTCGTCCTCCTCCTCTTCCTCTTCTTCCTCCGGGGCCGTCGTCACTGTTGGAGCGGCTCCTCTCTCGGTTTCACCCGCACTGGGACCCGTAACTTTGAGCTCTCAGCCCGCCGCTGCTAGCTTCCACCGGGCGGCTGTCCTGGGTCCGAGCGTGGTTCCCAGCGTGGTTCCCAGCGTGGTTCCCGGCTCTTCTGTCGAAGCTTCCAGGAGCAACTCTCCCGCCCCGCTGACGTTAAACGGCGGGACGGTGAAGTTGGTGAACTCACTCTCCGGGTCCAGCTCCGTCATCAGCTCCGTCAGCTCCGCCATCATCACCTCCACCTTACCGGTGCTTCAGCCCTCATTGGCGCCCTCGCAGAGACATCCGAGCCCGGTGACCATCGGGGCGCAGAACGGGGTCGAGCCTAAAGGCGGGCAGCTGGTGTCGCAGGGCGCCCCGTCTCCGTCAGCCTCCAGCCCACAGGTCCCGAACCACAACAGCCCTCTGATCCAAACCAAGACCCTGGTGCCCAGTCCGCCCGTCGTCCTGGCCTCCAGCACGCCCCCTCCCGCCGCAGCCCCGTGCCCGGTCACCCACAGCCAGACCGGAACCGGTTCAGAGAAGCCCGCAGTCAACGGAGTGGCTCAGCCCGCGGTGACCATAGTGCGGCCGCCGGGCGCTGCGGTGGTGGCCCCCGGCCTCCAACAGCAGAGGCCCGGGCTGGTGGGCAGCGCCACCCGGGCGGCCGCCCCGCAGCTGCCGCTGGCTGTGCGGCCTCCGCTGCAGCTGCAGCAGCAGCAGCAGACGACGACCATCCAGCTGCCGCCCGGATTCTCCATGCCTCCAGGTGAGAGCACACCTGCTGGGTCACCTGTGACGTCATAGGCTGGGTTCAGATGGTTCCTTTTGTCTCCATCGTGTGTCAGAAAACCTTGTTTGTTTCAGTGTTTAGTTTTAAAAACAACTGATAATAGTTTAGTTTGTGTGTCACACTCTCGTTGTTTATCACGTCTGTCCACACAGAGACACGTCTGTCCCCACAGAGACACGTCTGTCCCCACACAGACACGTCTGTCCACACAGAGACACGTCTGTCGACACACAGACACGTCTGTCCACACACAGACACGTCTGTCCACACAGAGACACGTCTGTCCACACAGACACGTCTGTTCACACAGAGACACGTCTGTCCCCACAATAACACGTCTGTCCACACAGAGACACGTCTGTCCACACAGAGACACGTCTGTCCACAGAGACACGTCTGTCCACACAGAGACACGTCTGTCCACACAGAGACACGTCTGTCCCCACAGACACGTCTGTCCACACAATAACACGTCTGTCCCCACAGACACACGTCTGTCCCCACAGACACACGTCTGTCCCCACAGACACACGTCTGTCCACACAATAACACGTCTGTCCACACAGACACACGTCTGTCCACACAGACACGTCTGTTCACACAGAGACACGTCTGTCCACACAGAGACACGTCTGTCCCCACAGACACGTCTGTCCACACAGACACGTCTGTCCACACAGAGACACGTCTGTCCACACAGAGACACGTCTGTCCACACAGACACACGTCTGTCCACACAATAACACGTCTGTCCACACAATAACACGTCTGTCCCCACAGACACACGTCTGTCCACAGAGACACGTCTGTCCACACAGAGACACGTCTGTCCACACAGAGACACGTCTGTCCACACAGAGACACGTCTGTTCACACAGACACACGTCTGTCCACACAGAGACACGTCTGTCCACACAGACACGTCTGTTCACACAGACACACGTCTGTCCACACAGAGACACGTCTGTCACCGACGTATTTCCACTCAGGCCGTTGTCGTGGCTGGAGCGGAGACGCATCAGAGACATTCACACTTCAGTCTGGTCTCAAAGCGTCTCCGTCCACCTCCTGGTTGGTGGTTTGACTGATCAGATCACAGTCCGTCCTCGGCTGTTTTTACAGTGGTCAGGCTCCATCTGACCATAGAAAAGGCTTTTTAATGTCAGGTGTAAAGGTTCCTCTGACCAAACCAACTCTGTTTCTGTATATGAGTCATCAGATTGTGTGACAGGAAGTGAGGTCACATCATGGCTGTTTGCTCCTCCCCCTCAGGTATGGTTCTGGTGCGGACAGAGACCGGGCAGCTGGTCATGGTTCCTCAGCAGGTTCTAGCACAAGCTCAGGCCAAACAGGCACAGACAGCGGCCAACATAAGCCAGAGACCTGCGGTGCCGACGGCCACCACCACCATCCGGGTCAGCACCGCCACCACCACGGTCAGACTTCAAAATAAAATACTTCACATTTATATAAGTCTCGTGCCTTCTCTGAGTTAATTCTCCCTCTGACCTCTGACCTCTGTTCACAGGCTCCTGGTTCACCTCAGACTGTCCGCCTGGCCTCACCCACTCCCACCAGAATGGTTCAGCCCACCACGGCTGCACAGGTGTGTGTATGTGTGAATGTCATTAATGCACAGTATCAGGTGACTCATCATGTGACCACTGGTATCTGACATGGTGGCAGTTCCTGGTTGGGTTAGGGTTAGCGTCATCGTCAGGATGATGACGCGGATTATGTGTCAGCTGATTATGTCTCGGGCTGCATTGTTTACTTTTCCTCTCAAAAGTTTGGGCTCTCTTTGCTAAATGTTGTTGTGAAAATGCAGTGACATGTTTTGTATGTTAAAGGTTGATGCAAGTAGATGGACGTAACCATAGCAACCTCAGGAAATCAAAATATAACAGTCAATAAATGTGTGGCAATGTAGTAAGTGACTGCTTTAGAAAAGCTAATATTTCTGCTACTGCTAACAGAAAAACATCAGGTGAAGCTACTGTTAGCATCACTATGAAGAAGCTGACATTAATGTATTAGCTTTAGCATTACTAAGGAGAATTGCAGAGTCATTCCAGGGAACATGACTTGGGGAAAAAACTGCTGTTGTGAGTTTTAGCTCTTCAGTGGTTTAAAAACAAGAGTCTGCTCTCTGGTGGTGAGTTGGTTTGGTTCCGTGTTGGACTGAAGTTCACGTGTCACGTGTGAAGATGTTTTCTCTTCTTCGTGGTCTGTTGTTTCTCAGAAGGCCATCACAGTGGCCCCTGGTGGTGCAGCCATGTCAGTGAAGATGACAACACCTCAGAAGGCGCTGACGGTGATAACGGCCGGGGGGGCGCCTGCAGCCAAACCCGCCTGTGTCCCGTCCACGTCCCTGACCAGCACGAGCCCTGCAGCCGCGGCCACGCCCCCCGCCAGAGTCACTGTGGTTTCCCAGGTGAGTTCTGGCTGACGTGTTCACATCGGCGCCCTGCGGGTGGCGCTGCTGTTTAACATGCTGTGTTCTACTTTGATAGGAAATGCAAGAGAACGTGAAGAAATGCAAGAACTTCCTCGCAACGCTCATCAAGCTAGCGTCGCACAACTCGCCGTCCCCAGAAACATCCAAGAATGTGAAGGCGCTGGTTCAGGACCTGCTTGTAAGATGACCGGCTACACGCCACCTCAGCCTGGCTTCTCATTGGCTGTTGCTCGTGATCTGGTTTAACTTAAGGTGTGTGTTTGTTCAGGACGCCAAGATCGAGCCGGAGGAGTTCACCACCCGCCTGCAGGCGGAGCTTAAGTCGTCGCCTCAGCCCTACCTCATCCCCTTCCTCAAGGTACCTTCACGGTCACACTTGTCACCTTTACACCGTCACACCTCCACGTCTCTCACACCACTTTGACTCCGCCCTGTTGCGTGTTCCCAGAAAAGCCTCCCTGCCCTGCGTCAGTCTCTGCTCAGCAGTCAACAGTCTCTGATGACCACGCCCAGCACCTCTGCTCCGCCCCTGACCGCCCCCGGCTCTGTCACTACCGCCGCCATCAGACCGCGGCTACCCATCAGTCCGGCCAGTGGCGCCACCGTCAGGCTGAACACGCCGCTCACAACCACAGCTGCTCTGGTATGATGATCCAGCACATATGTGACAATCATGTGGTGCGGAAAAAAACATGAGTCATGTTATCGATTGACACCTGTCGCCAAGACGACCACGGCGACTCCTGACCAGTCTGTTACTTCCTGTTACTAAACTGTCCCTCCCTCCCTCCGTGTGTGTGTGTGTGTGTGTGTGTGTGTGTGTGTGTCCTCACCCAGGCCGCGGGTCGACCCGGAGTCCACACGGTCCAGGCCCGTTCACCTGTCGTCATCAGTCAGACGCTCAGAACTCCAGGTGAGTGCCGCTGCAGTTCTGACCTGCACCACGAGGTGGCAGCAGCGCTCTGACCTGCTTTGTTTTCTTCAGCTTCTCTCGCGCGAGGACCCACGACTGTCGTTGGCAAAAGTCTCGTGAACCAGGCTTCTGCAGCCAATCAGAAGAAGCTAACTGATCCAGGGGGCGGGACTTTCAGGTGACGTGTGTCTCATTTATAAACAGTCAAAGAACTACAACAGTAGGGGGCGCTGTCGAGGTCGTTCAGTAGTAATTTTGTTGAAATGGGGAAACGATTTTGACCAGAAGCTGTCAATAAGCCACACACCTGACCTCTGACCTTTATCCTCCTCAGAGATGATGACGACATTAATGACGTGGCGTCCATGGCTGGGGTCAACCTTAACGAGGAGAATGCCCGTATCCTAGCAACCAGCTCGGAGTTGGTGGGCACAAAGATCCGCTCCTGTAAGGACGAGTCCTTCCTGCCCACTGGCGTCCTGCACCGCCGCATCCTGGACACGGGTACGTCGCGCTAACGTCCTCGCGTGTTCACTGAACCTGGGAACGCATTGTCACACCCTTCGGAGGACATTTTGACCGACGCTTGTCGCATGTTGTCATGTGTGTGAAGGAGGAGGAACTACTGTTTGATCAGCTTAACTCATAATCTGTTGTCTGGTCTTCAGCCAGGAAACTGGGCGTGACCGAGGTTTCGCTGGAGGTGGTGAACTTCATTTCCCACGCGACGCAGTCCAGACTTCGCTCGCTGCTGGAGAAGGTTTCAGCCGTCGCACAGCATCGTACGGACGGCTGCAAAGTGAGAGCCAACATGTGTGGCGTGCGCTGTGGCGTGCGCTGTGGCGTGCGCTGTGGCGTGCGCTGTCACATTTAAAAGGCTTACTCACTGAACTTGCTGACGACTCCTCCTCCTCCTCAGGATGAAGACCAGTATGACCAGACGTCAGATGTCCGATCGCAGCTGCGTTTCTTCGAACAGTTGGAGAGAATGGAAAAGCAGAGGAAGGACGAGCAGGAGAGAGAGATTCTGCTGAAGGCGGCAAAGGTACGACGACGTTTGTCTGGGGTCAAAGGTCAACGGACGAAGGCTTTTATGGGCCGTGGTCAGATAAAATGACAAATGTCACTGTTGTTTTTTCTAGAGTCGAGCTCGACAGGAAGATCCTGAACAGGCTCGTCTGAAGCAGAAGGCCAAAGAGGTTCGTCCATTGACTCGCGTCACATGACTGTTGTCATGGAGACCTGGGAGAAAACGCTGTCAGCTGATTCAGAGAAGAGAGGAATGACTTCCTGTGTGCAGGAAGGAGGAGGCTGATGGATCTGACTTTGTTTACATTTAAAAACTCCACATTATAGTTTTTATCCAACAAAGTAACAACACACAGGAATGAACAGAAACTGACTACAGGGGGCGACAGTGAGCCAGTGGTTCAGTCATTTTACACACAGTTTAGTTTTCATGACTCTGCAGATTTGACAGTTTAGTTTTCATGACACTGCAGATTTGACAGTTTAGTTTTCATGACACTGCAGATTTGACTTTTTAGTTTTCATGACTCTGCAGATTTAACTGTTTAGTTTTCATGACTCTGCAGATTTGACAGTTTAGTTTTCATGACTCTGTAGATTTAAGTTTAGTTTTCATGACTCTGCAGATTTGACTGTTTAGTTTTCATGACTCTGCAGATTTAACAGTTTAGTTTTCATGACACTGCAGATTTGACTGTTTAGTTTTCATGACTTTACAGATGCAGCAGCAGGAATTAGCGCAGATGCGACAACGAGATGCTAACCTCACGGCACTTGCCGCCATTGGACCTCGCAAGAAACGCAAGCTGGAGTCAGTGGGAGGAGCCACAGCAGGTGCAGAGGTAAAAGAAAAACCTGCTCATGCAAAAATGTAGGAAACATTGTAAAGAATCGATAGTATCAATAGTAGTCACACTTACTCACTCACTCACTCTCACTCATTTTCAAAGGGTCGCGGGGGTCGCTGGTGCCTAACTCCAGCTGACATAGGGCGAGGGGCGGGGTCACACCCTGGACAGGTCGCCAGTCCATCACAGGGCCACATAGAGACAGACAACCATTCACTCTCACATTCACACCTACGGGCAATTTTGAGTGTCCAATTAACCTAGTCCCCAAATCTGCATGTTTTTGGACTGTGGGAGGAATAGTCACACTTACTCGCAGTTAATGCAGTTTCCAGTCTGAAACAGCAGAGTGCGCTGTCTTGACTCAGTGTGATGTTTGAATCATTTCCTCTGATGTTTTTGGATAAAACTGTGACTTAAGGCAGATTATAATAAGACAATCATCATTAAAACATTTAAACCTAATCCAATATTTTTCATCATTTACTGACATCAACTAAAAACATCTGTGGTCAAAAGTCATCACACACACACTCTCAGAAATCTGATCCCTGCCACACCAGTCTAGACAAAATTAATAAAGAATTTATTTTCACCTGTGAGCGCCACCTGCTGCTAAGACGTAGACCTCAAACTACCTGAACTTTGCCTTTAAATCTCTATGAGACAGAGGATGGACTCACCGTTTTCTCTGTTTTCTAATGACGCTCTCCGTCTCCCCCCTCAGGTGGCATCGGGTTCTGCGGCGACCTCGTCTCGTCAGCAGCTTCGTCAGCGGATTACGCGCGTTAATCTCAGGGATTTCATCTTGTGTTTGGAGCAGGAACGCAGCACGTCACGTTCACTGCTGCTCTACAAGGCTCTGCTGAAGTGAGGGGGCGGGGCCACAGCACAGCGCCCCCTGGGTCTTGCTTTACCTGGCGTCACATTCTCTGTCGCGTCTCTCCACTCGTCCATGTCATGTTTAGCTTTAGCACAGCGCTTCACTGTGATTAACGACTGGGTCACATGACGAAACGCAAACATCGTGACTCATCACAGCCGATAAATCGTTAGCATCTTCATCTGATGTGAAATATGTAGTCGGGCTGTTGAGACAAATACAGTCTTGGAAGTCCAGGAGGCGGAGCATCTTGGATGTTGTCATGGCAACCAGCTGTTGATTCAATGAACTGTGCTACAGCAGCTATGCTAATGTCTGTTAAACACTTACCACACCTGAAACAAACCTACTGTTGACAGGCCTTCCTCTGATTGGTCCAATTGGGTTGTGTGTGTGTGAGAGAGAGAGAGATACAATTATATACAGGTTAAAGGAGCAGTTCAACATTTTAGTTCCATATATGTAACCTCTGACATGTTCACTGGAAAATTACATTGAATTAATCAGAAACTAAGCATGGTTGATCAATACTTGATCAATACTTTAACCACAGGAACAAGTGTTCGACAGTTTAATCACTTTACTGGTTTCACTTTGTTTTTAGCATCTTCATGCTAAGCTAACTGTCTGCTTTTGTCAGCAGCAGCCTTTGGGTTGAGCTAGGCTAGCTGTTTATGCTAAGTTAGCATCAGATCATGTAATGTTAAGGTGTTCCTTCTAAAGGAGCTGGTTCTCCTACAGACAGTGAATGCATCATCATCACCCCCCCCCCCCCCCCCCCATTAGTTTTACAAACACATTATGATGATGCATCATGGGTAATTAACCAGTCAGAGCTCAGGTGGTGTGCGTGTGTTTTTGTGCATGTGGTCAGTGTGTGTGTGTGTGTGTGTGTGTGTGTCGGTCAGAGTCAAACAGTTTTTTTTAAAGTGTGTGTGTTTGTCTTCTCATTGGTTTGTGGATCTGAGGACACAGCGCCCTCTGGTGGACTATTTATATTTCCTACACTCTGACTCACTTCAGGTGATTTTACAGACGTTTGTACCTTTGAAATAAAAACATGAAATAAAGTCAAAACATTGTCTGTCATTTATCAGGAAGTGACATGTTATTAAATAACTAAACAAGATATGGTTGTAAACAGGAAGTGACATTAAATAGTTATAAACAGGAAACTACACGTTATTAAATGTAGTTGTAAACAGGAAGTGACATTAAATATAGTTATAAACAGGAAATGACATGTTTTTAAATGTAGTTGTAAACAGGAAGTGACATTAAATATAGTTATAAACAGGAAATTACACGTTATTAAATGTAGTTGTAAACAGGAAGTGACATTAAATATAGTTATAAACAGGAAACTACACGTTATTAAATGTAGTTATAAACAGGAAACTACACGTTATTAAATGTAGTTGTAAACAGGAAACTACACGTTATTAAATGTAGTTGTAAACAGGAATTGACATTAAATATAGTTCTAAACAGGAAACTACACGTTATTAAATGTAGTTATAAACAGGAAACTACACGTTATTAAATGTAGTTATAAACAGGAAACTACACGTTATTAAATGTAGTTGTAAACAGGAAACTACACGTTATTAAATGTAGTTGTAAACAGGAAATGACATGTTTTAAATGTAGTTATAAACAGGAAGTGACATTAAATATAGTTATAAACAGGAAACTACACGTTATTAAATGTAGTTGTAAACAGGAAATGACATGTTTTTAAATGTAGTTATAAACAGGAAGTGACATTAAATATAGTTATAAACAGGAATTTGCACATTATTAAATGTAAACAGGAAGTGACACTGAATGCAGTTATAAATGGGACATATTTTTAAATGTAGTTATAAACAGTGGTATATCAACATATACAGTTGATGTGGTTGATTGTTGGGTTTGTGTTTATATATACAGCTCACACGTGACCAACGTGATCAAAACATCTGCCAGTGTTTTTGCAGGTTGAAGGAAAACAGAGAAGACATTGTGTCCTCTCAATGTCCACTAGTGACATGATGTCCACTAGTGACATGATGGTGTCGCTCGGCGTCATTCATGTCCTGAAGACATGACATGACATTTTACTAACTGGTAAGAGAGACCACATCACCCCAGTGTTAGCTTCTCTACACTGGCTCCCTGTACAGTTTAGAATTCAATTTAAAATCCTCCTCCTCACGTACAAAGCACTTAATGATCAGGCCCCATCATATCTTAAAGATCTAATTTCACCTTATCAGCCCAACAGATCACTTTGGTCCCAAAACGCAGGTTTACTTGTAGTTCCCAGAGTCCATAAAAGTAGAATGGGAGGCAGAGCCTTTAGTTACCAGGCTCCTCTCCTGTGGAACCAACTGCCAATGTCGGTTCGGCAGGCGGACACGGTCTCTGTATTTAAAGTTAGACTTAAAATATATGTTGTGATTTGGTTCTATACAAATAAAATTGAATTGAACTGAATGACGGCGTCGCTCATGTTTGCTAGGCAACCTGTTGGACACAAGTAAAACAGTGATGTTACACACAGCGCTTTGCTCCAGCACCAGGTCAAAGGGTCCACAGAGAGGCTCGACTGTGTTGCCATGGCAGCAGCAGTGCACTGTGGGTCCTCAGTGCAGGTCTTTGAAGGGTTTGGGGTAGTTGAACATCAGGTAGTCCATGTAGTAGAAGTCAAAGGTCTTCTGCCGCTCAGTGGCATTGAGCAGGGAGAAGTATTTCTGCGTCATCTCAGACGACGTTCTCTCAGCCAAAGGGTTTCTGTCTTTGAAGTCGGGAAAGGTGAGGTTCGCAGGTGCTCCAACACTTCGCAGGACGAAGTTGGCGTCCTCTTCCAGACTCTCGAACTTCCCGATGAAGGAGTAGCGGAGCAGGCAGGGGTTGCACAGCTGACTCACCGGCTCCCAGTGGATGTCCATCCCCACCGGCCGCCGCACGTCCAGCAAGTACTGGACAAACTCCCTGAAGGTGACGCCGGCGCCGGTGCGCAGTGCGGCGCGTGAGGCGTTGGGGCGGTACCTGGAGATGATGGGCCGTCCAAACACAGGGTGGTAATACGAGTTTGGACTCTCAAACTTGTCCCGAAACGCAGACACCAGGCGCTCAAAGGGCTCCCTGACAAACAGAACCTTGGTGTAAGAGCCCAGTCTGGCGGCGATGGCGGTGTGGTTGTAGCTCTCAAGCCGCCGCAGCCGGTTAGTGTAGTGTGCTGCGTCATGAGGAATGTGCTGTGTGGAGGTGGCGCTGCCACCAAGCACCATCAGCACCCGCTTCCAGTTGGAGCACCCGGCTTTGGGCACCTCGCAGTACAGGAGGCGGGACTTGTCCTCCACAAACACCCGTGACACATGACGCCGAGAGACCCGCTGCTCCGCCACGCCCCCCAGTTGGTATAAGGCACAGACCTCACTCAGTCGGCGCCGGCGGGCCT
This sequence comes from Brachirus orientalis, assembly GCA_016785285.1. Taxonomy (NCBI): domain Eukaryota; kingdom Metazoa; phylum Chordata; class Actinopteri; order Pleuronectiformes; family Soleidae; genus Brachirus; species Brachirus orientalis. The sequence goes on along the minus strand of JAFBJR010000370.1, from coordinate 8,692 downwards.
CCTGTGTCCTCGACACCCTCAGCTGCTGCTCCTCTTCTGCACCAGAGGGGGTGCTGCTTTTCAGAAGCAGCTTCCTGTGACGCTTGGTGACCTGCTGCCGGGATCTGCCCAAAGAGTCGTCAAACACAATTGGCGATGACCTCTGCTGCCCGAGGTCAAAGACCACGGACGCTTCTGAGCCGTCGACTGACATCACTTCCTGTAACAAAGAGAGACATCAGGTCATGGGGCGGGAACTTAGTTGGGTTTTCATTTCATTATGTAATCACAGGAAGTTGTATAACGGGGGCGGGGCATCCCAGCAGCAGGGGAGGAGACTGTGTGTGTCTCACCTTGACAGGAGCCACAGCTACACCTGCAGAGACACAGAAAGACATTTAGCTGAGGACAATAGAGACGTGATGACATCATCACGAGGACAACAGAGACGTGATGACGTCATCACGAGGACAACAGAGACGTCGACAACA
>JAFBJR010000369.1:186759-350125 GCA_016785285.1 Brachirus orientalis | reverse complement strand
AAAGTTAACATGAACAGTCAGTTAACAAAGTTAACATGAACAGTCAGTTAGCATGAACAGTCAGTTAATAGAGTTAACATGAACAGTCAGTTAACATGAACAGTCACTTAACAAGGTTAACATGAACAGTCAGTTAACAGAGTTAACATGAACAGTCAGCCAACATGAACAGTCAGTTAACAAGGTTAACATGAACAGTCAGAACAGTCACCTACCAAAGTTAACATGAACAGTCAGTTAGCATGAACAGTCAGTTAACAAATTAACATGAACAGTCAGTTAACAAAGTTAACACGATCAGTCAGTTAACATGAACAGTCACTTAACAAGGTTAACATGAACAGTCAGTTAACAAAGTTAATATGAACAGTCAGTTAACATGAACAGTCACTTAACAAGGTTAACATGAACAGTCAGTTAACAGAGTTAACATGAACAGTCAGTTAGCATGAACAGTCAGTTAACATGAACAGTCAGTTAACAAAGTTAACATGAACAGTCAGTTAGCATGAACAGTCAGTTAACAGAGTTAACATGAACAGTCAGTTAACATGAACAGTCACTTAACAAGGTTAACATGAACAGTCAGCTAACAAAATTAACATGAACAGTCAGTTAACAAAGTTAACATGAACAGTCAGTTAGCATGAACAGTCAGTTAACAAAGTTAACATGAACAGTCAGTTAACATGAACAGTCACTTAACAAGGTTAACATGAACAGTCAGTTAACAAAGTTAACATGAACAGTCACTTAACAAGGTTAACATGAACAGTCAGTTAACAGAGTTAACATGAACAGTCAGTTAACATGAACAGTCAGTTAACAAAGTTAACATGAACAGTCAGTTAACAGAGTTAACATAGTTAACATGAACAGTCACTTAACAAAGTTAACATGAACAGTCAGTTAACATGAACAGTCACTTAACAAGGTTAACATGAACAGTCAGCTAACAAAATTAACATGAACAGTCAGTTAACAGAGTTAACATGAACAGTCAGTTAACATGAACAGTCAGTTAACAAAGTTAACATGAACAGTCAGTTAACAAAGTTAACATAGTTAACATGAACAGTCAGTTAACAAAGTTAACATAGTTAACATGAACAGTCACTTAACAAAGTTAACATGAACAGTCAGTTAACCGAGTTAACATCAACAAATAGCTAACAGAGTTACCTAACAGCTAACAGGGTTAACTAACGTACAACTACCACAGTTTACTTTAACAGGCAGCTAACAGTTAGTTTATGTAGTTAGCATAGATCAGTGACTACCCTGACACTAACTAACCAGTTTATTAAACTTCTGCTCATTCACTCTCAACTCTGACCTCTGCCATTAGCTACATTAGCATTTTTGCGTTAGCTCGCGTCACCTCATAGAACTCCTCCGTAGCCATGGAGACGGTGCGCGTGCATGAGCAGCGTCCAGAAGCTCGTTCAGGTGAGCGGCAGCATCAGAGGATGGTGAGCGCGAGTCCTCTGATCGTCGCCGCCGCCGTTTGTCACTGTTTATCACGAGCGTTCAGCCGTTAGCTTTTAGCAACAGCAAGAGCTCCACTCACACTTCCGGTTTGACTGTGGCCTTCCAAATAAAAGCCTCGTAGAGCACCTGTCCCAGGGCATTCAACACGTGACGTCATCACCGATTAAGTAAGTAACAAATATGTATATAAAAAAAATAATTTTAAATGCCAACGTGAATGTTCACAAAGTAACATAATGATAACGTAACTGGTAAAACAATGAACTAAATGAGATCCTGAAAGATACAAATCAAAGGATTTTAGAGGATTTTAATCAATGAAAAGGATCATTGAGGTTTACCTGAAATGTGCAGAAATTAGGTATGTATTGAAAAACTGGACAGACTGAATATATCAGATACTTAGATCGCCCCCTGGTGGAGATGACATTATTCCAGATTAATGTCCCTGAAAGTTTATAAGAACTTATAAGAAGAAGTTTATCAGGTAACCAGCAGTGAGTCAGCGCCACCATCTGTCTGGATCTGTGAGCATCTGATCAAATGTTCTGGAATATGTGTTGTCCACTATAAATTGTTTTCTGCCAGAAGGGGGCGCTACCCTGGTGGTGTGAAGTCAGCTACTGGAGTTCTATGGACTTTGGTGTGGGAGAGTGAGTGGTTTACAAACTTCACTTTCCTGTTGGAAAAGTCTGTCTAACAGTGAGATAAAGACGTGAACATGTTCTGAGGATGTTGTGGACTTAAACTGACGTAGATTTTATTCAAATCTTTTCAGAAGTGGATAAACTGATAATTGACTTTATTACAAAAGTCCATAGAGAAAATGAGTGATTTTAGCTCACAGGGACACAGGAGTTGTTGATCCACTGCTGCCTCCATCACTAAGTTCACATGTCTTATTTTGTCACTTCAGTGTTTGAAATCCTTTTTTCAGATTTACTGCAAGTGTTGAGCTACAGCTGCGAGTGAGTGTGTGTCAGCAGGGGGCGCTCACAGCACAGTCAGCTCCATGTCTGTGGGTGTGTGTGTGTGTTCTTGTACTTGCTGCAGAGTGAGGACATTTTGTCTGGTCCTCACTTCTTTGAAGGGCTTTTTCAGGGTTAAGACCTGGTTTTAGGGTTAGGGTTAGAATTGGGTTTAGGTTAGGGTTAGGGAATGTATTGTGTCTATGAGGGTCCTCACTATGATAGAAGCACAAACGTGTGTGTGTGTGTGAAGAACCAGCAGAAGAACAGTGTTAAACTCTTTTATTTGATCCACAGTCTCAGGTCATGTGACCCCATGACAAACATGAGTGTTTCACCTCGTCTTCTTATCAGCCATGTTGTTGTGGCGCTGCAGCGACGCAGTGACCTCTGCCACGTCACCGCCGTCATCGCCCGCGGGGGGGCGGGCCTTACAGCACACGTAACAGAAGGCAACGACGATGGAGAGCGGGAAAGTGAGCAGGACGCAGCCGAGCAGAGGCGCCTGTTCGAAGAGGAGCTGGACAGACGGAAGACGCAGAGGTCAGAGGTCAAACAACAGACAGTCAGGTGGACAGGAAACAGCACTTACCGTTAGCGTGGCTTTGGCTTCATAAAGGAAGCGTTTGATCCGCTGGACGACACCGTTTCCTCCCTGACACTGAAACAAACAAACAGACAAATAAAAGACTCGTATGCACCGTCCTTCAGGACAATCTGTCCAAACTCACATCCACGACGCCGTCCACAACGCCGTCCAGGAAGTCCTGCAGCTGACGCTCTGTCTTCACCGGGCCGTGAGGCAGGAAGTAACCGTCGTTGGACAAATTAACCACCACAAAAGACGGCACTATGACATCACTGATGACAAACAACAACAAAACAGAGACGTGATCATCTGGTTCAGCTTCATCCAAGTTTAACTAATCCAGATTACTGATGTTTAACTCACCCCATTATCAGACCTTTGATGTAGTCACTTCCTGTCATGAATCCAAAGTAGAAATGTCTGGAATACACACACACACACCCCACACACACACACACACACACCACACACACACACACACACCACACACACACACACACACCCCACAACACACACATACACACCCCACACCCATACACACACACACACACACACACACCACACACACACACACACACACACACACACACACATACACACCCCACACCCATAACCCCACACGCCACACCCACACACCCCCACACACACCCACACCCACACACACACACACACACCACACACACACCACACACACACACACATACACATACACACATACACACCACACACACATACACACACACACATACACACACACACACACACACCACACACACACACACACACACACACCCCACACACACACACACACACACACACACACCACACACACACACACACACAGACACACACACGCACACACACACAGACACACACACGCACACACAATGTGAGCTTGAATGCGTGTGTCTGCAGTGTTTTTCACAATAAAAGCCTCTGCTGTACCTGCTGTACACGTGTCTCTGCGCTGACGTCACTCTTCTCAGCAGATCTTTAAACCTGAACAGGAAACTGAAGGTCACTTGACACCGAAGATGACGTCACACTCTCGGTGTGTTGCTCTGTTTACCTGTCACTCTCCTCACACGGGCCTCTCTCCTCCACCAGCACCAACCCCACCAGTTTACCTGCAGGACAGAGGAGGGGTCACTTCACCTGGACCAATCAGCAGCCTCAAATCTACAGCTGCACTTCCTGTCATGTCCAGTATGTAACCGTCTCACAGCTGCTTTACACTCACTCATTCATACAGCACATCTGTGTGTTCAGGTCAGGGGTCAAGGTTACCTGACTCTCCTGTGGCGTACAGGGTCAGAGGTCAGGGGTCAAGGTTACCTGACTCTCCCATGGCGTACAGGGTCAGGGGTCAGAGGTCAAGGTTACCTGACTCTCCCATGGCGTACAGGGTGAAGCTGTCAATCTTGGAGAAGTAAGGGAACCGTTCTCTGTTGACCCATGACCTCAGATCTCCATCACTCTCCTCTGAAACACCAGGAAGCTCATCAGCTGTGGTTACCATGGTAACAATCCACCAAAACAGTGTGGATATTTTCTACAGTGTGACTCACCTGTGTAGGTGTGAAACGTTGTGTCTTTGAAAAGCAGAACAGCTGGAAGAGACGACGGAGACACACCCTAAAGACACACACAGGTTAATGTCTCTACTGTGTCTCTTCTGTGTCTCCACTGTGTCTCTTCTGTGTCTCTACTGTGTCTCTACTGTGTCTTTACTGTGTCTCCACTGTGTCTCTACTGTGTCTTTACTGTGTCTCCTCGGTGTCTCCACTGTGTCTCTTCTGTGTCTCCACTGTGTCTCCACTGTGTCTCTACTGTGTCTCCACTGTGTCTCCACTGTGTCTCTTCTGTGTCTCTACTGTGTCTCTACTGTGTCTCCTCTGTGTCTCCACTGTGTCTCTACTGTGTCTTTACTGTGTCTCCACTGTGTCTCTACTGTGTCTCCTCGGTGTCTCTTCTGTGTCTCTTCTGTGTCTCTACTGTGTCTTTACTGTGTCTCTTCTGTGTCTCCACTGTGTCTCCACTGTGTCTCTTCTGTGTCTCTACTGTGTCTCCACTGTGTCTCTTCTGTGTCTCTACTGTGTCTCCTCTGTGTCTCCACTGTGTCTCCACTGTGTCTTTACTGTGTCTCCTCTGTGTCTCTTCTGTGTCTCTACTGTGTCTCTACTGTGTCTCTTCTGTGTCGACCACGGTGAACTTCCCTTCGACATCTGCGAAAACTTCAGCGACACCGAGTTCAGCAGCAGCGACATCCACCAGCAGGTGGAGTTCACTACGGCCATTGTGAGTCCAGACCTAAGTCAGACCTAGAGGACAGGACAGGAAGTGTCCGTGTCTCACGTGTCCTCTCTGTCCGTCTCTGCAGGTCAAGTCAAAGAAGCGAGCGATCAGACTGAGGAGGATGAAAAGGTTCGAGGACCAAATCCTGGAGGAGCAGAAGAGACGTGGGGAGGAGGAGAAGAGGAGGAGGAAACTGGAGGAGGAGGAGAAGAGGAGGAAACAAGAGGAGGAGGATAAGAAGAAGGGGGAGGAGGAGGAGGAGCGAGAGAGGAGGAGGAAGGAGGAGGCAGCGGCGGCGCTAGCCGCTGCTAAAGACAAGGTGAGAGAGAGAGAGGACGAGTACACGTCCCTCACTCAGCCGTCTTTGCTTAAGTGAACAAAGTGATGTACACATTTCCACCGTGTGGCGTTTATCCAGTTTAATTGTTAATTGAACACAATGATGCACATGTTTTTGGCCGTTTCATAATCGTTGGACGGAGAACGGAGTTGATTTCTCACCTCTCGTTAAACGTAACGTGTCGTCTCGTACAGTGGACACCGCTCGGCTTCTCCGTGAGAGACCCCTGCACGCAGGATGACATCAGCAAAGACCGATTCGAAGGAACCGTCCTCAGGGCCATCTCCAGATTCCCTCGCAAGGAGATCAAGAAGGAGGTGGAGGAGGAGCAGAAAGGAGCTTCAGAGGATGTACAGACACTCCTGGGACAGGTAAAGTTTTTAAAAGGACAAAAAAAACCTCCACCTTTTAAAACTTGTTTGCTTTCCAAAACCACATTTTTGTTCTTTAGGTGAAAATTAAAGTGGAGGCAAAAGATGAAGAGGAAGGAAAACCTGACGTAGAGGAGTGTAAGATGGAGGTGAAGCAGGAGCAGACAAAGGATGAGAAGGTGCAGGCTGGAGGTGGAATCAAACCAGACCCTGAAATGGGTCGACTGGTGATGACTGTTGACGGTCAACAGAAGCAGCTCAGCTTTGGTCCCAAAGATCTGCTGACCACGGCCACCATGCTGGACGGAGACAAGGTGAGAGGGTTCTCCACGTAGTCTATGATATCTTGAGAATACAATTGAGTACGAAATTATTTTCCCCCGTGACAATGTCATTATTTTAAAAGTATTTCTGTTAAACAGAGCCAAGAATTTTTAACACAGCTTTTTCAAACATCGAACTTTTATTTCGGATGCTTCCATAATTTTGTCCTCAACTGTATGTTCACGTCTTTGTCTCACTGTTAGACAGACTTTTCCAACAGGAAACTGAAGTTTAACCACTCACTCTCCCACACCAAAGTCCATAGAGAAAATGAGTGATTTTAGTTCACAGGGACACAGGAGCTGCTGATCCACTGCTGCCTCGTGTGGTCACTTTGTGTCACCGAGGTAAATCTGAACAAGGGATTTCAAACACTGAAGTGACAAAATAAGACATGTGAACTTAGTGATGGAGGCAGCAGTGGATCAACAACTCCTGTGTGCTGTGATGTAAAATCACTGATTTTCTCTATGGACTTTGGTGTGGGAGAGTGAGTGATTTGCACAGTGACAGAAATTCAAATAAATCTGTCAAAATTTTAACTTTGTGGTCAAAACTCAAGTTGGGACCAGATTTGATAGGAATATATATATTTTTCGTGTTTGATCTCAGGTCCGCTTCAATATTGCCACTAATCCAGAGACCAAAGAGGAGCGAGCCACCTACGTGGAAATCCTGCCCGACTCCTTTGAAGAGTCGACTGAACAACGTCGACATGTGAGACTCTGGGACAACTGTCACTTAACTCCTGATTCACAAGCCTAAATCTGAACCCTGTGAACTTTGTGATTTTTTTTTTTTTTATCTCCAGGGCATCGTGATCGAGTTCTCGGGGACCTCTGGCCTCATCAAGTGTAGTCAGAACCCACAACTCTTCTTCCACATGTCGGAGGTGATTGAGAAGAAGAAGCTGGAGTTAAACGAGAAGGTCGAGTTCAGCGTCATCCCGGTGAGTCGCGGATACTTCCTGACCCCTGCTGACCCCTTCAGTTTTACTGTTACCTATTATCAACACAGAACGAAACGTAAACGATCTTTATCGTTTTAAAAATGTTTTCCATAAACATGGCATCATTTCAGGAAATGCCGTCATCCACACAAAACTATAAAACGGTAAAATGGTGATCCAATTAAAAAAGAATAATAATTTTGGTGTATTTTCGTGTGGACAATCCCTTAAACTTCATTTGTGTTTTTCTAAGCATGAGACGGCAGAGGGCGGGACCCAGGCCATCAGGATCAAACGTTTCACAGAGAGCGTTTTTCTCCCAGCTCGGAAACTCGGTGGTGTCTGTGTGAACAAAGGAAAGGTAAGAACGAGAGTTTCGTATTCCAACATAGTGATTTTTAAGTTTCTCATGTATTTTTTTTTGTTGTTGTTGTCTAATTTGTGTTTTCTCTCCTTTTTGGTAGATGACCATAAAACTGACCAAATCTTCAGAAGAGACAGAGTGAGTTCTGAATTAGCTTATCATTAGCTTAAGCCCTGCCCCACATGATTTTGATTTGATTTTAAAAATGTGGGAGACCACAGACACAGCACACTTTGCAACCAATTTTCAAAGTTTTAAAGAGGACATTAACTGGAGAATCAAATGTCTGATGTTTTTTGGTGTGTCCCCGTGTCCTTCCTTTATCTAAACTTCACTAAAGTGTCACAGAGACGGAAAATAAACACTTCAGCCACTTCTGAGAAAGAAGGGCTTCTCTGTTTACCTGAGCTCGAGCAAGAGGTTTTGAAAAGTCCAGTTTAGTTAGGTAACTAGCACATTTACCCTCCCCCAACAGCTACTCCCGGTCATGGACGTGAACATTCAACCAGAAGAAGAAGAAGTACCACAGAACAGTCAGTCAGCTGGTAGCTAGCCAATCACAAGAGACTCAGTGTTCTGGGGGGCGTGCCTTAGCTCAGAAACAGAGTGTCTGTTCAGAGGCTGGCAGAGAGCAGCAATAATCTGGCTTAATATTAAGAGACTATGAGGTTTTTGACCATAAATATTATTTAATGTATCAGCAGTAATCTGGATTTTTGGTTCAAAGAGGCCATTCAATGTGACCTTTACTCCCAAGAAAGCACAGGCTTAGATGAACCAGGTCCACACAGATGGTGTTTAATCTTAAACGGAGATACCAGGGATTTGGGATCTCGCACAAATGCTTGATATAACGTGACTTCTAAATATAACAGACGTGGAGGCGGACAGTCGGAATCGTCAAGTTAGTTCTCCATCTACTTGTGATGCATCTTGCAGGACACGTTAAACCAGCAATCATACTATTGCCGTTTCGGTTCTAAACAACAGTACGCAACACTTGTTTTTCATTTAATACTTACAATTTCAAATGGGGAAGACTCTGATTCGTCCAGTGACATTAAAATCATGTCTCTAAAACTCTCACATACTACGTGATAATTCTACCAGATAATCTGTTCCAACCAGCATCAAATCAGAAGGCCTCCATGATTGTCAGAAGGCCGTTGATGGTTTGGGCTTTAGCGGAAAAATCATTGTTTGTACAAAGGCCTTTGCTCATGAAAGGGCGACTCAACTAAATGGCAAGAAATTGCAAATAACTATAGGTTCAGTGCAATGCAAATGAATTATCAAGAGCAGAAGGAACAATTGCATCATGGGAAAAAATGGGTGGCTTGAACATGTAGAGATGATTAGCTAGTGTTGAGTTTGCAGAATCAAAGGATCGTCAACAGAACGTATTTCAAATGATTGATTGTGTACCTGACAGAACCTCTTTTTCGAAAAATGGGAGTCACGACGTCACTCAAATTTTTCATGTCGATTAATATTTACTTCTCACCTCAAATTGGCTGTAAGTTCTCAGAAAGTAGTTGTTTATCGTTTGTTATATGAATGTAACAGGCTCTGATGAAATTCATACAAAATGTTTACAAATTAAACCGTGCATTCACATTTCAGGAGAGAAAAACCAGAGACGGAAAAACTGAAGGCAGTGGTGAAGAGTCTTAGAGCACAGGACAGCAAGTCCAGCATCAGCAGACGGGATCATAGCTCCCCCCGGCGCAAATATGGCCGCAGCAGAAGTAGGAGCAGGAGTCGAAGTCTGAGCGCGAGTAGGAGCAGGATTCCAATCACAGACGAGTTTGGACGTGTCAGAAGAAAACGCAGCACCAGCACTGAAAGAGATCGTAGAAGCAGCAGGTACAGAAGCAACAGAGAGAGTGAGAGGTCATACCGGCGCACCAGGAGCCGCAGCAAGAGCCAGAGCAAGAGTCGCAGTAGGAGCCGCAGTCGGAGTCGCAGTCGGAGCAGGGAAAGGTCACGAAAGAGGGCGAAGGTCAGCAGAGAACGTGAGGAAACCCAGAAGAGGAGGCGAGAGCCAAGTCCTCCTCACAGACGTGGAGTCTTTGACGATGAACTAGCGAGAAAGAAGCGCGAGCTGGAAGAGCTGAACGAGATGATCGCCTACAAAAAGGCTCTGGTGGACATAGATCCCAGAGGACTGGAACCCGGACACAGGACCTGCATCGATTATGACCATGGCAGGATCACTATGCCGCTCCCTGAGTACAAACCAGTCCGTTCCATCCTGAAGAAACGACCCGAAGGACCGGAGTACCACCATCATCACCCTCAACATTACGATGATCCTTATTACGATCGGCCGTACAGTCCTTACCAAGATCGACGATATGGTGAACGCTATAGTGACCCATATGCTTCCCGTCCCTACCCCAACCCTCCTTATGCTGAGCGGCCTTACAGTGAGCGTCCTTATGAAAGTCGGATGTATGGTGACGTTCCCTACAGTGGCATCCCTTCGTCTGCTAGTAATCGCTACACCGACCGCTACGACGTTTATGATGAACCTTATGAAGATCGCTACTATGAACCAGCATATTCTGATCGACCTAACGATGAACCCCATCGCCCTGTAAAAGTGACCCCGCCTCCGGAGCCCCGTGATCCATCCCCTTCCTTACAGCCAGCAGCCTTGTCACAACATCACTCTGCTTCAACTGCCTCATTTTCCCAAACTCCCTTCAGACCTCCATCTCCCGCTGAACCACCTCCACGAAGCCCCTCCCCCAAACTGAAGAATGTAGCCCAGCGTTCATCGCCTCCAGCTGAGAAACCACCTCTGGACCGTTTTCTTGACATGCTGAACAAAAAAGTTGAGACTGTGAAGAAACCCGAAGTGATTCCTGTCAAAGACGACCTACTGCCTCATGAGCGGGCACTTCAAGATGGTGCAGGGTTCTCCTGTATTGTTGGACTTGTCCAGGAGCAACCAAGCAACAGTCAAGCTCTAGAAGAGGAAAAGAAACAACAAAGCCCTAAACAGTCCTCAGTGGAGAGAATCATTGAGGAATCAAAGATCAAGGCGGAACCATATGACAAGATCCAGAGTCTGCTCCGTTCAATTGGCCTGAAGCTGAGCTCGGGGGATGTGTCTAAACTGGCGAGTCGGGCTCAGGAGAAAATTTACAGCCCAAAGTCCTCATCCACAGAGAGAGAGACTTTGTCCTCCACAAAAGAAGAACCACAAACATGTAGAACAGGTTCAGTTGAATCCAATCGCACCCATACACCCTCTCCCATTAGATCATCCAGTGTGGAGTCGCTCAGCAGACATAAAGAGGCATCAGAGTATGAAGAATTCCTAGACCAGCAGGAGCTAGAGACACTAAAGAAGGCACAGCAGCTACAGAATCTCACCAAGACGATGGGGAGTACTCTCCCCTCCACCACGCCTCCAAAACCACCTCCTGGGCCTCCACCTGCTCAATATGTACGCCCACCTCCACCTGTTGACTGGCCTTTGGGAGGTGCCATTCCTCCACAACCGACCTCCACAGCTGCAAACATGGGAACTCAACCAGCCAGTCAACTGCCACAGAGATTTGGATTTCCTCCTGGACCTCCTGTTGGACCACCTCCACGGCGTCCTGGCCAGTCTCCTCCAGGGCCTCCTCCTGGACCTCCACCACGGCGCCCCTCCGGACAACCTCCTTTTGCTCCCCCCCCAACTAATACGGCCTTTCCTTTCATTGGCCAGCCTCCTGCAGCACAATCATCTGATACCAGTCCTCCACAGCCTACAACTACTGTCACGACAACACAGTTACCAGTCACATCGAGTCCTCCGAGCAGTGACCAGTCAGCCATATCCACAACCATGGCCAGATGTTTGAAGGTCATAGAGACTGTAAAGTCTCTTGCATCACAACCTACAACCAAACCAGCGAAATCGGTCCAGTTCAGTTTACCCACCGAGTCTCCATCAGCGTCCACTTTTCAGGTTTCCACAGAGACGGATGAAGATGTCAAGGCAAAGCAAAAGGAGAAGGTATGCTCACTGTGGTACCTTTTAGCATGAGCGGACAAGTACTGGTTTTGGCTTATCTTATGAAGCATGTATGTAGTCTAGTCTTACCTACTAAATATGGCCTGGCCTCAGGTCTTGATGGTAGATCTGTGGTTTCCGGGGATTCTGACCTACATAGAGGGGGCCTCATGATTTGGGTTCATCAGATTGTTCTCAGCCCTGGAACAATTTAAAGTGTAGACGAAGGACAACATCTAGCTCAACAATCAATCAAATGTTTTACTGGTTTACTAGGGCCCAGCCATTTGGTTGGTTGGTCGATTGGCCGTTGGCCTGCATATTGTCACATTACTGTCTTGTTTAGGATTTTGTCATTCATTTCTCCTCCTAATATAACTTTAGATGTTGCGAGAATGTTGATGGCACCGTTTGTCCAGAAGTTCTGAAGTAGGGTTGATGAACAGATTTTTGTGAGTTAAAGATAAGGAAGTACCTCTTATCCCTCTCTGAGGGTCACCACAGCGGACAATTCGCATATTTGATATGGCAGAAATTTTCACGCCAGATTCCTTCTTACCATTTGTTTGGACTTGGGACCGACACTAGGAGTACACTGGATTTGTGACAGTTTAGAGTGTCCAGTTACCAGTGAGCAATGGGGATTTTGGTACCTTGTTTAGTGGTACACCTATCCTTGAACTGGTGGGATTTCAAACCAGAAATTCCATTTCCACTTGGTCACAGGCTTTCTCTTCATCTCCTATTGCTTGAGCTACCAACTACAAAAGTATAAAAGCAACGCGGCAAAGTAGTTGACAAGATCCTGGACAAATCAAAGGGATTCACGAGGCAGATTTAATGAACTAACAAAACATTTTGTTGGTGTTGCAGCTGGATTTGTACAGCCAGAGGATCATGGAGAAAAGGGAGCAGCAGTTTCAGGAGATGTTGACCCGAAAGAAACAGAGGGACAAGGATCGTGCCTCAGTCAGCCCAGGTATCAATTTGTCTCTTTGAAGCTCACTAGCAAACTTTAAATTACAGTTTTAATTGTTAAGTGTGAGAGTTTAGCATGAGAAAGGTGAGGTTCTTGGCGTGCTTCAAAGATGTAAATACATTTTCAAGACAAATTTTTACAGCTGCATGCCATTTGTAGACGGTACGGTAGTTTAGACTCAGGCATATAGATGAAAGATTGAACAACTTTTATATTTTTTTTTACTGACCATAACAGGTAAAATTGGACAAAACTGATTTCTCTCGGGGGGTATTTCAGACTTGATGAGTCACGCATCTGAAGATGGATATTGTAGAAATGTTAAGATAACATGATGAGTTGAGTTTGTAGAAACACTTAGCTAGGCCTATTTAGCCTGGTTATACCTTTAAATACATACCCTTCTAATGCTAAAGTAGTTGTATGCTTCACTATTGACAGCATTTCAGGGCTACGTGGATGTCTCTTTCAATTTTGTGATAGAGATGACACTTGCAGCTACGGTGGAAAGTCACATTAGCCGAGCCTAGTGATTTGTTCCAGGAATCAAGAAAAGAAGACGAAGTAACATCTTTTTCCTCTCCATGTTATGACTCTGTTGCTATCTAGAGTTTGAAGGAAACCATTTGAGATAATGAGAGGTGAAGAAGGTACGTCATGTTTTCAATAAGTTCGCGTTAAAGCCAACCAAAGCGTTATTTTTCATAAGTTAATATTTGATTAAAGTGTAAATAAACGTAACTTTGAATTTACCAGTAATTTGAGACCGACTTGACGGCCTGGCCCAGCTTATATCTAGCCCTGGTCATTAGCTAGTGTCATGAAGTCAATTATACTTTGAGGTCAGGTTGTCTCTGTTTGTTGTGTTTGCTGTTTCTAGTTTAATAGACAGTCAGACTCCTCCCACTCCTTTAAACATCCTCCTCCCAGCCTCGTCCTCACGGATGGACTCTCCATTATCATACGCACAGTGACGTGCGTATGATAATGGTAGCATTGACCTTTGTTCAAAGGACCAACTGTGGCGACTGCTGAGCTCACACTTAGTGTCTCCCTCTACTGTTGGTTCTGTTACTGATGACTTTCAGCGAGTCACCAGAACCGATACTGCCAAGACCCTTTGATGCCAGAATTGTGCAAGGATACTTGTTAACTTGGAATTCTGTAGGTGCTGCATGTACAGAGACTGTAATTCTTCCAGGAATGGATGGGGGCAGCATACTGTACACACCTTGACGCATTCTTTTTCATGCTAAAGAAGAAGAGGAAGAAGACACGACGTGCGGAAGATGGCAGCTAGCGACGCTGTAGTTCTACCCGAGTTGTAAATAAGAAAGCCGGATAAAGTCGTGCACAGAATTGAAACTAGAACTATGCATCTGCGTTCAACACTGTCGGAGGAAAAACCACGTAGCCTGTACTAGTGTTCGTTGTACTCCAACTTCTCTTTAAAGTTGGCTAGCGACTCTCACAAAGTTATGTATCGGATACTTCACGTGGACAGTGTTTTGGATGCTTCATATATGCAACTGGTCCTGGACTCAGGTTCAGGTCTTCAGGTTTAAAAGACTTGTTTAGTCCAGGATTCATTTAAGGTAGAAAGCTACAGAGTTTTGAGGATTTAAGTATAGAAAGTTAATTACTGTAAGATAAAAATCCGTACAAAGAGGTAAAAATGTTTTATCCATGGTTTTCCATATCAACGCTAAAATAAGTTCATTTATTTTAAGTCAAATTGTCCAGATACTTTTTTTTTCTTTTTTAAATGTCTATGTAATCTGTTGTGTTGTACTCGGAACATTGGCAAGTCTGTTGAGGGTAAGTCGAGTTCTTATTCTGTTTGTGTCACAGTGAGACGAGGCTATATGTTTGCTGAAATATAAAAACAGTGATTGTTGTAATTAATGTTAAAAAACGTTCTGATTAGTTAGCGGTAAAAGGTGAAACGTAAAACGTGTTTAAATGCTTGATTTCATCTAAATTTGCAGCAGATCAGGATTCACACTGACTTTAATGTCTAAAAGTTGTGTTGTTGGCAAATTAACAAAACAAAACATTGCGTCCGAGTTTCAGTTCTACACATTAGTCATATCTGAGTCTCCGACATATCAGATAAGGACATGGTCATTACTGCCAACTGAGTTCTCGCTTTAATTAACGTGTAAACATATTTTGTAATTAACCGTGTTCTACAGGCGTATCTTTAAGTAAGATGGGTGAACTAGCTTTTTTTTATCTGTGCACATGAGTTTTCACTGTAGACACTTTAAGTCGGCTATCATTAGTGTTAACAGTGTAGACAATTCTCAGTAACACAGCTAGCATGATGTTGCGCCATATCCAAGATAACAATGTTTACTTTTTAATTTGTATTGCCTCATAATTAAGTAAGAATGTATGAAATGTTGGGTTGCTAGCTGCCTAATGTCTGAACCCGATCTATGTTTGCTCAGGAAGCTAATCTAGAGACATCATTAGCATTTTTTCAGTTGTGACTTACTGCTAGTCTGTCATCAATACGGTAAGTGGTCAACTCTATACCTTCCATTAATGACTTGCAAATCGCCAAAGCGAATTCCTTTAAATGCGTCGTCACCAGGTGTCGGTTGTGTGAACTAGCCCATAGTTTGTCTAAGGGTGTTTTCATATATAATCCTTGTTAAGTAATTAGCTCTTTTTTCACATTATTTGCTAATTGTTAATTTGAAATACGACCGTTATTTGTTCGTTCACACTCTGGAACACCAGTCTTATCCACTTTGCACTAGATAATTGGTGTAAATGTCTTTTTTGCTTCTGGTTCGCTGCTAATTTTTACCCAGACAGTGAGTATTCTGATGTGTTGTAAAGCAGTTCTAACATTTATGGTGTGGTGTGCTGTGAACCGTTTTATGTCATAAAACTATAAAAACCGCGGTAAAGGTGGAAGTGAACCTGGGGTGCTCTGTGTTCATTTCCAAGTTAGCAGAACAGCTAACGGTATTCCGAATAGGTTAAGCATTAGTGGGAGTTTTGCATTCAAATAATATTAGCTGAGTCACCGCTCTGAATTCCTTTGAAGAGCTGAAATAAAGTGTGAAAACACCCTAACAAATGCTAGCTCAGATTTATTCAGTGTTTTAGCTCATTTTAAAACTGAACATGGGTCTTAGGTTGAGGGTTAGGATTCTAGTTAGTAGAAGCTTCAGATGCGTTTGGATTAGTATCTGTCCTGTTTCAAGCTAGGCACTGGAATCTGGTTCCAAAGTAGCATCAGTATCAACTTTCTCTTGCTACGTTGCGTCTCGTTTTCTCCTTGTTTTCACAACGCCAAAGCTGCAGCACTGAGCGCCCCCTGCTGTCACACATCATCTGTCACTGCCATGCGATGATGGAGGCAAGTTGCGCAAGGAAGTTAGCGGATGGAGACATGCTTGAGTCCGCTGCATATTTTTTTTCCTTGATCTGAATCCAGATCGCTGTTCCATGGCAGGAAAAGGAAAAAAAAGACACCTCACATGCCCTTACCAGGTGACTCCTCCCACTTGGTGAAAACAGGAAGTGGTGCAGATATTCTCCCAAAAAAAAGCAAACACTTTAGGTTTGTTCTAACTCGAGATCTATTTTGTATTTTGTTGTTTATCTGTAACTGGTTTAGTTCATTATGTCTTTATTTTAATTTCCGTCTGTTTATATATTTAATTTCACTATTTTGATGTTGGCCTTAAAACAAAAAAGCCATTCCTTAATATCACTGACGTGTGTCATACTTTTGTAAAGTTTGGTTTTATCCCCGATAATAGAAATAACACTAGCAATACCCAGTGCTAGCCTTTGGTCTTGTTTATGTTTTTAAATGTACCATGATGTCGCAGCGAGTCTGTCAGGTAACTTCACGTCATGTCACTGTTCAGATCAGAGAAGGTCCAGTGTAGAGTGGCGAAATGAAATGGGAAAACGTAATAATTTAAATAAATTTCATTTTATTGAGTTTGTCAGTGTGGGTGGAGTCAACAACAAGAACCAGTGCTGGTTCCCTATTGGTCCACATCATAGCTTTGTGTTTAGAGAAATGGTACCTTTTATTGATATTTAAGTTTACATCTCTTAAAACTCCAGCTTGCAGGGACATGAAAGTTTGGGCTTGCTTCGCTAATTGTTGTGAAAACAAAGTGACCTGTATGTTAAGAAGTTAGTGCAAGATCTCAAACACAACAGTTTATAAACTTGATTACATTTTCTGCTGTCGCTAACAAAACCAAAGTGACTTTGACTGAAGCAAGCACTGTGGCTACGTGTGTCGCTAATGTTAGCATCACTTTGTAAAAGCGAAATAATCACGGGGGGGGGGGGCGACTTCAGCTACAGAAGTCGGTCCAAATAAGAAAAAATGATGAGGATAAAACTGCTAATGTGGCAAGATTTGCAGGCTCTCATTGGTTTAAACAGAAGAGTCTGCCCTCTGTTGGTGAGCTAAGGTGCTCACAGCTCTCCACCACCTTTCTCCGTATGCTTAGCAACAAATTTCAGAGTATTGATAAGAATCTGTATCAATTGGTTGTTTTTGTATTAAAAATACTATCAATACCATCGCTGATGAATCAGCAACAGCTGTTTTACCGAGTGTCATTGGTCACATTCTGTTGACCCTTGACCTTCACTGCCATTTCCTTTCTGTAAACGAAGCACTGGATCCAGAACTCGCCACAGAAATGTGATGATCAGAGTTAGGATTATAATCTGGTTAAACCGTTTGTTTATGTTTCCAGGTAGTTTTTGATCAGTTTTTATTTTAAAATAAAGAACGGATAACATTTATTGTCGTGATGGTAGTTGATTATATTGATTGATTTTTTTTATTTCTTTTTAAATGTGAAAGCGTAATGGTAATGTTCAACATTTTCTCTTCGTACAAAGTGACTGTCAGAAAGTTAAGTGCTGTAGTAAAGTTACTTTAGTCGCTAAAACGTGATGTTACAAGTTAGAAACTAATGTTAAATGTATAAGGTACTCGTGTTAATGTTAGTAAAACTGAAACTTTAGCTAATATTTGACACTGAAATAATTTAAAACATCAGTTGATTCTGGAGCTGGTTTCATGAAGACCTGGTCCATCTTCTAGAACTTTAGAGCTAGGGGTTAAATTTTGACGCATTTTTCCTAACAGTAGTTGAACGAGTAAATTAGCAGGTCATTAGTTTATGTAACGTTGATGTAACAAATTGCTAACACAAATCCTAATATTTATACAAAAATATACATTATTTTTTAACATTATGTAAATAATTTGGTTGATGTGTGCCCTCTGCAAGTATAAAACTAATAAACAGCTCTAGAGGTCTCAAGTTATTTAACAAATTTTCATTGCCAGGAAGAGCATCCAGTGTAAAACAGAAATTTGCAGATGATCTGCTGTGGCGACCCCTAGAGGGTGAGAGGCTGAAAGAAAAAGATTAAGTGATTAGTGATTTGCTCAGAGCCCAGTTCTGACTTCTGCTGATGTTTTGTTAAAGTTCTGGCAAATCTTTGTGAAACCAGCTCCAGGACTTAAGTACAGTCCTCACAAGTCCAACTTCACCTATTGTGTAAAAGATTTTTGGATGTTTTACTTTACTAAAGTCTAATTTTGGAATTTTCAGGAAAGACAATCAGCAGCGAGCCCAAGAATGTCTGGATCTGTGGTCATTCGCTGGTGTACTGGGCTGAATCTCGAGCTAAGTCTCCAGAGGTAGGTATGCAGCTGGGCATGGACCGCAGCAAGGTGTCCCTCTGGTGGAAAGGCACCCAGGGCATGACATGGTCCCAGCTCCTGCCCCAGCTCCACCAGCTGAAGGTCACCTGGCCCAACCCCGACGTCCTCATCATTCACCTGGGCGGTAACGACCTGAGCACCGACAGCCCCACCGACTTGCTGGCTTCTGTCAAAAAAGACCTAACCTCCATTAGGAGCATCTTCCCTCATTGTGTCCTTGTGTGGTCCAACATCCTCCCTAGGAGGGTGTGGCGCCACTCAGCCGACAGCCATGAAGTCGATTTGGTCCGAACCACTGTGAATCGCAGAATCCACAGTATCATCTCAGAGTTGGGGGGCACGTCGCTGTCCCACGACAACATTCGCTGCGGAGCGAACACCGGCTTGTACCGCGCCGATGGCGTCCATTTGTCGCCCAAAGG
Source organism: Brachirus orientalis (assembly GCA_016785285.1). Taxonomy (NCBI): domain Eukaryota; kingdom Metazoa; phylum Chordata; class Actinopteri; order Pleuronectiformes; family Soleidae; genus Brachirus; species Brachirus orientalis. The sequence continues at coordinate 331,290 of JAFBJR010000369.1, read as the reverse complement.
CATTGATGTCTTCAACCTGAACCTCCAGGATTTTCTGGAGAAATGGGAGATGGAGGTTAACACAGTGTTGGAGAAAAGCTAAATATGTATTGGTGACATCTACTTTTTTTATTTCCTCTTTTATTTCACGTGGTAGCTTAATGAATCAGGATGTTGGGGCTCACTTGTTTGTTGGTAGTTTTAGCTCCAGTTTTTCAAGAACTTTACAGTGAACTGTTTGTCTGACATGAAACAATAAACGCATCATGAACTGTTGACGTGAGTCTCTGAGTCCTTACTGAACAAGACGAAGAAAATTTTACTTATGTTTTATTTGACTGAAATTGAATACTTTTGGTGCCTTCAAATGCAACTCAGGAACTCTTGATTACGGACATGGGAAGTTCTGAAGATGATGTGTTTGGCATTAAATTTGTAAGACCAACAATTCCAAACTCTATTCGACTACATGTTTGCTCAGCGTCTACTGAAAACGGAACTTTTTTGGTTCCACCGATTTGAAACTCGATGAATACGACTTTACCTCTGAAATGACGAACGCGATGGTGTTTGAAGGCAACATCTGTATCAAACCTGTGTACGTGACTGTGTCGTGTTCATTTCTAAAGTTAAGCCAAAGTTTGCTAATTAGCAAGTTAATGACATTATTGCATCATGTTCACATCAGCCTGGTGTTATATAAGCCCAGTATGTTGGCCTGTCGATACATTAGCCTGGTGTTACATTAGCATGTTGTTGTGCGTCATCTGTCCGTTTTGTACCAGAAACACGACTTGTTCTGCGCATGTCGTAAGTGTGACTGTTTCCTGTTACCACTAATAACAGTTGTGGATTGACTGCTAACTCATTTTAACAAAAGTGTAATTTAATTTTTAAATTATAATTAGAAATGTGTATTTTATTTTACAAGATTAAGGACTGTAAGCTGTTTTATTAAGTATTCTGGCAAATACTAGTAAAAAACCGGGCACTCAATGGCACTTATTTTGAAAGCCAGGTTGAAAGGAAGTGACGCTATGTGAGACTGTTTTTAGCTGCAAAGAAAAGGTGAATAAAATTGTAGTATAACATTTTTTTTTAAATCCCCGAAAGTTTTTATTTATTTATTATTTTTGGACAGGAAGTAGTTATACTTGACACGTGCATAACAAATTGGGTTTCCACTATCAATGGGGCAGTTATTTTAGCTCATTATTTTAGCCATTTCTTATGCTAACCTGTTGGTACTTTAGCCAGTTGCTGCATTAGCTTTTTAATGTTAGCTTGTGTGCTCCACTGTTCCTCCTCAGACTGTAAATAAAGTTGTCGATTCTTCTGACGGACGCGTAACACGTTAGTTTTACCTGTTGGATCCGACAAGGTGAGTCTCTGTTTTCTCTCCAGGCTGCAGTGAAGGCGGAGCTTCAGAAGACGCCGTCTGAACGCCGTCGACCCTTCAGACTCATCAACGCCACCATGTTTTTGTTTTCAACTACAAACTGCATTTTTTTTTTATAGTGTAATTCAGCCTGGAAGTGCAGACTATGGTCTATAACAGGTAGGACACGCCCCCATGTGGAGACTCATGTACATGATTATTTATATGACAGACATTTTTAATTCAAAATAAAACATTTTAATAACTTAAAAAAAGCAGGAAATAATGTTTGATTTTGTTTTAAGAGTAAAACTTTATTTTGCTACATTTCTGTTTACTGTGGTTTCTATGGCAACACAGTCACTGACTTCCTGTACTGTGACTTTCTTCCTCAAATTTAGTTTGAAATTTGGTCATTAAAAGAAAAACAGGAAAAACAGTTTAATTTTATATATTTTACAAAAAGTTGTCCCAAAAAAAAACAAGATTTCCAGTTCTGTGCAAATGTCTTAGGCCACCATTTGATGATTTTTTTTTTCTATAATTTTTAATCAAAATACAAGAAATATACACCAAAAGAATAAAACAAAATGGTCAATTTTGTTCATTAACGATATATTCAGCTTTTAATCAGATTTTTCATTTGAAATTAGCTTTAAAATTCTGTGATCTTTGCTATTTTATTAAATGGAATTATTGAATTGAAACTTGGTCTAATGTCTCATGTTAAACTTGGTGTAACAGACACTTTTTCTCAACAGCCACTTTTGACATGAATAAATTATGGTTCCATTCCATTTAGGTTTAAAAGAACCTCAATCCTGGTCATTTCCTGGTGTTCCATAAACTAGCTCATCTACTTCCTATGGTGGCCTGGAAGTGCAAACACTTTTACAAACTTTTTGGGGTTGGGAATGTTCTGTCAAACGTCTGGAGCGACACAGAATGTGTCTGCAGCAAAACTTTAAAATAAGCTTTTAAAATTCTTTCGCTAAAGTGCTAAGCTTGGAAATCCAAGGTCAGGACATTTCTGAGTTCCGACTACAATTGGAACGCACCACATATTTATGTTTTTATTGTCCTTTATGTAACTATGGAATCGCACAGTCTGCATCATCCATGATGACACGTGTTTCCTGTCATTGTCCATGTTTATGTAAATGTAAAAAGTGTAACAATAAAGTAATTTTATATATTTAGAAACATGATTTTGACCAACTGTTTTTGTCTAATTTTACTCTGACATGATGAATAAATTATCAATTAAAGATAAAATGTGTTTCTTTCATTTCATTCAAGTTCAAATGTTGGGTTCCAGTTTGTTGCTGTAATCCAGTGACTTTCCTCCTGGGATTAGAATCATTCTGATGTTCTTTTTACCCCAACCTTCCTGAAGGTCTGATCCAGATTAAAACCAGGACTGGGTTGTGTTTCTCATTAACCAGTTTATCAGAAGAATCTGGTTCATTAAGACCCACACTTTTGAGCGAATTTGATCCAAAATGAAGAAACTGGGAGGAGCAACATCACAGGAGTGACTAATAAAATAATCTATGACAATAAATTGATGTAGTTTTAACAGTTATTACAATAACAATATTACAGTTTTTTTGGCCAAAGTAGCATTTTGTTCCTCTGTGCTGTTTCTATCTGTGAAAAAAGGAAAAAAATAAACCTTATGTAATTTCAAAATTATGACATTAAAATGTCATAATTTCAATATGATTTAATATGATGGAAAGTCAAAATTGGGAGATATAAAAAAAATAAATTATGAAATTAAAAGTCATAATTATAAGATAAGGAAGTCAAATGTATCCTCACATTTTAATCTTTTAATCTCATAATTTCAATTTTATCCCACAGATTTATTTTTCTTTAACAAATTTATGTAACATTTTGTGGGGATGCACTTTTTGTCCAAATAATAAATCAGAAAATATTAGCTTTGACCTGGACACAGTTTCGTATTATGAATTTTGTTTAAAAAGAATGTATGAAACAAAATGAAAACTACAAAAGCGTATTGCATTCATCTAAAATTATTTTTTTAAAGAGTCTGCTTTTACAAGATTTTTTTTATATATTAGATTTGTTTCCCCAGGTCTGTTTTAATGAGGCCCACGTGGTTGGCGTAGTGGTTAGCACTCCCCAAAAAAATCTCCTAAAAACAGACCCCGAAAAAAATTATTGTAAAAACATCCTTTTTAAAAATGATTTTAGGTGAATACAATACGCTTCCAGAGAAACAAACACAGTGACAAAAAACGCATAATTAATTTACCAACGGCTGCTCTTTCTAATCATAGACATCACAGACAAACCGATCAGCTGATCTTTTAATCTTTTCTTTTAATGTTGTAATTCATAAACCAGCCACGAGGAGGCTTTGACCTGCCCGCCATTACACCAGAGGGAGCGGCGACACCGTGGCGTCCCTGCAGGGGGCAGCACCTGCCGCACTTCACTCTATTTGTGTGTGAAGAAGAAGCGTCTCCTCATCACAGACACAACACGTTTATTCTTCGCTGCTGAGAAGAATAAACGTGCTCTTCATCATCGTCATTATCGTCGTCGTCGTCGTCCCCGGACACTTCCGTTGTATGACCGCGGGGAGCCGCGCCACATCTGCGGGAGAACATGTACCGTGGTCGGCCTCCGCCGAGAGGAAGCTACCCGCCGTCTTTCGAAGGTCGAGGACCGCGGCCTTACCCAGGCCCGGACTACAGAGACGACCGGAGCCGGCCCAAACCTCCGTATCAGCACGGCTTCCACGAGCACGGTACTCCGGAGTCCTACCGCCGCTCCCCGCCGCGCAGGAGGTACCCTTCCCCCGGGTCGGGAAGCCACCGAGGCGCCGAGTACTGGTCCGGTGGTCCGCCGAGAGAGGTGAGCGAGACGGTGCAAACCAAACCTCATTCAAAAATCTGCTACTTTATATCGTCCAAGTTTGTCTGATTTGTAGAATTTAAGCCGGAATCTTAACGCTCGCTTTAAACACTTTTGGCGTGGTAGTGACGTCAGTTTAATTTGTGTTTTAGTTGTTTTTCTGCTAAATTATCCCAGTTTCTTCACTAAAGCACACAGTGGTGAATTCCACCGTTACAGGAGGTTTTCACCGGTAACAGTTCACTTTCTGGGGATGGTGATGATGCCGATTTAAAGAATATACTCGGTGTTTTATAAGTCTTGAAAAAAGAGTGTTGAATTGACACTGTTGAATTTAAATGTTTTCATTAAATAGACGAATTGTAAGATTTATGAATGGAGTTTGTTCATGTTTGATGTTTACGACGGTTTTAAACCTTTAACGGGTATTGGGGAGTTCAGGATTTCTTCCTTTTTCGTAACCCACTTCCAGTAGATGTTGTAGGTCATGTGAACACGCTCCTACAGATAAACAACCAAAACCTGACCATAGCCTGAACTCAACCTGACTATGACCAAAACCTGACCTCGACCTTTGCCCATCCACAACCAGAGTTTGATCTTACTGCAGCATGATCTCGACCAAGACCTGACCAAGACCTGACCAAGACCTGACCAAGACCTGACCAAGACCTGACCAAAACCTGACCACAACCTGTAGAAATCACAAAGAAACACCTGAGGTCTTTCAGTGTAGAGATATTCACTCACAAATGTTCATCTCAACAATTTGTAAAACTTTTCGTTTGTTTATTTTACGATGATCTGTTGCAGAGGTCGCCTTCACCACGTAAGTCCATGCCCCTTGACCACAACCTGGTCATTACCGTTGGCAATGAGTTGACTGGCTCCACCCCTTCCCACCCGCATGACAGGTACATTTTACAAATAATTATGTTAAAATTGCATCCTCTGGTGCTACAGGATAAGTTTTAGTTAACTTATCCTTTGTAATCAATACAGTTATTGACTGTATTAAAGTATTAAAGGAGCTTGTAGCTTTAGTTTGAGTCCCTGACTGAACGCCGGACTCTCTCTACAGAGACTTTCCTGCTCGACCCGAGCAGAGTTGGAGCCGGGGCCACAGTCCAGACCGGAACCAGACCAAGAGCCGAGGACGCAGTAAGAGCTGGAGTCCAGACCGGAGCCGGGCCAAGAGCCGAGGACGCAGTAAGAGCTGGAGTCCAGACCGGAGCCGGGCCAAGAGCCGAGGACGCAGTAAGAGCCGGGACCGAAGCCGGAGTCCAGACCGGAGCCGAGCCAAGAGCCGAGGACGCAGTAAGAGCCGGGACCGGAGCCGGAGTCCAGACTGGAGCCGGGCCAAGAGCCGAGGATGCAGTAAGAGCAGGGCCAAGAGCCAGCTTCGCAGCCAAAGCCGAAGTCCAGACCGGACCAGGGCCAAGAGCCGGGGCCGCAGTAAGAGTCGGCCTCGTAACCAGAGTCGGAGTCCGGACCGGGGTCGGGCCAAGAGCCGGGGACGAAGCAAAAGTCGTCATGTGAGCAGGTCTCGGTCTAGGTCCAGGTCTCGGTCTAGGTCCAGGTCCAGGTCCAGGTCCAGGTCCAGGTCTAGGTCCAGGTCCAGAGGGAGGAGCAGAGGTAGAAGCTTCAGCAAAGCAAGTCGTGTCCGCAGTAAGAGCCGACAGAGGAGCCGCAGCTCGAGCAGCAGCTCCAGCTCGAGCAGCCGCAGCAGAGATGAACGTTACGAGGACGAAAAGATGGACTTCAAAGAGCTGGAGAAGGCGAGACGCAGGAAGGAGATGGAGGACTTGATGAGTCAACCGACAAAATCCATCCTGAAGAAACGCAACGACTCCGAGGACTCGCCGTCAGTCCGGGTAGGAAACGAAAACACGTGATAAAACTCGAGGTGTAACGGTTCTGTACGGGCCGTTTGGTTTTGTGCTTCACTACACTCGTTCTGATTTAATAGCTTAATAAGTGGCACATAGAAACATTTAAAATCTCGTTGTTACTAGTTCTGCTACAACCTAAGACATAACTATCTACTCTCTGAACATTCAAGTCCAGACATTCTTGGTAGGGCCCGCATGTTAGCACATAAATATCTGCCGAACCTTCTCCACCACAAGCTCCACCCCTTCACTGAAAGTTCTGGACATTCTTCTGCCGCGTTCTTCATATGGGAGCAAAAACTCCAGACACAAATTTCTGAATAGTATTTGGTATTAAAGCCTGAAAACTTAACGTTATCAGAAAGTTGTCGTTAGCTTAAACCGCCCACAGAATGGAATTTCAGAAATTGTACTAAAAAATGTGAACATTAGCTTGTATTTATGGTCATCATGCAGAGTGAGCCAGTCTGCTGCTCCTCTAGTCCTGTTTTCAGTGACGCTCCACTTCCTGCTAACCGCTAGCCGTTAGCATCAACTTTATCAACTTTGGGAAGTAGCTTCATCGCGGCCGCTCGTCGTAGCTCGTCACTGGAACCGAAACACCGTCCACGACCAAGGCTGCAGCAGGACGTTTGACAAAGGTAATCATTCTTTCTTCACTCTGTGCTGTTAGAATCGTGAACTCTGAGGACGCGCTGGTGCTAACAGCGGTGTCCCCCACCTGTCCTCACCGTGTGTCCTCACTTTAGACCCATCGTACCCGTATCTGTGTCTGTTACTGTAAATGGGCTCTTTTAAATGTTATTCAGATTTTATTATTTTTGATTCTGCACTACTTGGCCCTTTTATTGTTGTCTTTTTTAGGTATCTTCATAGCTAGCTGGTGAGACTGAGTAATCTAGTTTGTCTTTATGAGGAAATGACTGTAACTAGTTAATCTGCTGCAGAGAAATACTGAAAAAGTAACGTTTTGCTCAGTAGTAGTAACTAAAGTGTGTTGAGGAAAAAAAATGTATTACTAACTTTTAACAGTTTTTGGAATTATTGATAATTTAATACAAAAGTGACAGTATTTTGAAGTCTGTAAGTCATTTTAAATGAAGCCAGTCCTCTCAATTTTGTCGACTTCTGACTGTAACTATAATTTTACAGTAATAAGACCACTCTATTTATGATGCAAAACACTTACCACATCCTCCATGCAGACTATTGAGGGGCAGAACATTACACAAGTACACTTTTAATCACATTTAATGAACTACGGTAGTGTAACATGAACATTAGAGGCCATATTATATCATACCATATGGACCAAAGAATTAATGAAAGAATGGCAATCATTTTTCAATCAGGACCTTTTCATTTCACACTATTTTTCAAACATATACACTGTAAGAATAGCATTTTAACTGTTCTACAATATTGTCTGATTCTCTTCTCAGCTCTTATGGACACGTCATGGCGTCATCGCGTCCTGTGTTGATACACCAGGACTTTCCTGATCCAACTGTCCACTTTGGTCCACCTCCTGACTGAAGCGGGACACATGGCAGAAGACCACGTCCTCCTGGGAGGACAGGCTCTCTGGGAAGAGCACCTTCTGCAAATTCAGCAAAAGATTGTGGCTCCTTCGTCACTTCCTCAAACATCAGTCTTATCAGATCAGACACAGTCTGTGAAATATTACATTCAACACAAATGATTTTGTCACTTTATTTATTACCAACACATTATTTGTGAATAATAAAGATTTGTCAGTATTTGTACGAAGTTAAAATGTCTTTGTTGTGAGAATAACCTTTGCTTGCGACGTACTGTACGTGGGGTACGTCTGTGTTTACCGACTTTGCAGTGGCTTCTACCTTCTTTGACGATGAGTGTGACAACCATGAAAACAGGTTACAGTTTATATTTTCATTGAGATTCATGGCCACAAATTACAACCTGTGTAAACGTGAAGATGCAGATCAATGAGCCAGTACTTTATTTGGTTCTAAAGGTTTTGATGCCACATAACATTGTGATTACTGTGTATTTGTACATAAATACTGTATATATACATAACTTTTTTTTCTTGCCATATTTTCCACAGCTCTTATATTTTGTGTTTATATTAAGGTTTTCATGGTTTTACTTAAAAAGGCATGGTCACAGTTTATAATGCACATGACAGTGAGTCTAATCTTGATTATAAGGTGCTCCACTGTATGAGAGAACCACATCCTTGTGGAGCTAAATGTAGGAAATGCAGGCTTTTTGTTTTTTAACCTGGTGTGGTTTATCCTAAAGATAAAAAAACAACATTATGGACCATGTAAACTTTATAAATTCAACTGTAATTTAAAGATATGGAAAGTTATGGTTAAAATATTCTAGTAACACACCTGAAGCGCATGATTAATTGAAATGAATAAATAATTGTTCAACTGTATCTTCAATAACTTCATTTTGTGTATGACAATGGAAACTGTTTACTTGGAACTCAGAAACTAAATATGCTCGACTCGGTTCATGATCTCTGTGAAACCTGTTCGTTACTGTCAGTTGTTTTTACACTCTCCAGAATAACGAACACACTTCACCCCGCGCTGTTGCAGTTAGCTGTTAGCCTGCTAGCCCTGTGCTAACAGGGAGCAGAGACACACACCTTCACACTTCCCTTTTAGTCGTGTTGCAGTTAGCTGTTAGCCTGCTAGCCCTTTGCTAACAGGGAGCAGAGACACACACCTTCACACTTCCCTTTTAGTCCTGTTGCAGTCAGCTGTTAGCTGGTGTTAGCCGGTGTTAGGCCATGCCACACTTAAAATGAATTATTGTTTGAAATGCTTATCTCCGTCATCAGCAAATCATCACAGATAGGTGACACTGCTCCTTCCTTCAGGTTAAGTTTGGTTCCGAGTCTCCAATGACGGCTTTTAGCAACTTTAGCAGCTAACGAAGTGTCTAGTGTTGGCTTTTACAGTCGACAACAGAACTAGCAGTTGAGACGGAGACGCCCACCTCTCTGCTCCGGAGCAGCAGGAGCTGCCGCCACAGTCAGTTTTACTATCTACGTAACAAACATGGACTTTTCAGATCTGCTTGGCAGAGCTCAGGTAAACAGCGATGCCCTGCGTTCACAGAAGTGGCTGAAGTGTTTGTTGTGACACTTGAGTGATTATAGAGAGACGGGGATATACCAAAATGCAACATGTGCATTTTTTCCAGTGCATGGGACCTTTAAGATGAAGGTCCGTTGGAAGGTAGAAATGTCAGGAACAATAATCACAGAGAATCAAGAATCACACCAATTCCTCAATCCCTCTGGACCTGTCAAGAGTGTTATGGTCCAGAGAGACTGAAATGTCGATTGCTGAATTGACCAGTTGTGAGGCTGAGCAAGAAAAGCCTTCATAGACGGAGACTAATGTCAGTGCTGCTTCAGGTTCACCAACAGTTTAAGATGATGTCATCTGAACTCGCTGTCCTGACGCCTGTTTCTCTTTTTCAGAGCATCGACTCTCCCCGAGGCCTCGACGGCCCCAACATGACTCAAATCGCTGACCAGCTGCTCCATGCAATGAAAAGCATGGAGCCTCACATGGTGGCATCTGTGCTGTCAGAGCTGCGGTCCGACCCACAGATGGCTCAACGTCTCGGTTTGGACACGGAGATCAAAGAGATCCTGAATCTTTTGGGGGGGGCAGGCATGGGGACCAAGGCAGAGACGAAGATGGCGGATGACATCGATGATGAGGAGAAGTTTCTGTATGGAGAGAGCGAGGAACCCAAACCTCCACCCGTGTCCGAGTCGTTCAGACACCATGGACTTGACCAGCTTGGAGATATTACAGAGGAGACACTGTATGGAGACTATCCACCATCCCAGTCTATAATGGGTCAGACCTATGGCCACCCTTCAATGACCACGCCTCACCACCAGGCTCCTCCCACCACAGTGGAGCCGGACACAAGGTATGTGAGCCAGCCCACCATCGGCCCAGACCAGAACATCACAGTCCAGGTGTCGAACCCTGCCTGCTCTGCAGACACGGAAGCAATAGAGGAGTACGAGAAGATCCAGGACCTGCTGAAGACCATAGGTCTAGACCTGGGTGTCACCGAGATCAGCAAGATGGCCGCTAGGACCAAAGAACGTCTCCATGGAAACAAACCTCCTCCAAAGACGCCCACACGCCGCAGACGGTACTCCTCTGGCAGCTCTGACGGAGGCCGCAGGCGGCGGAGTCGGAGCAGCTCCAGCAGCAGCAGCAGGAGTTGCAGCAGGGGGCGCAAGCGGAGTGGCAGCTGGAGCAGTGACGATGTCGGTAGAAAGTCTGCTTCCCAAAAATCCCACAAAGATGTCAACGAGATGAAGAACAAACAGGGCACTGGTGTGGTGCCACCACCGCACCAAGAGACACCGCCAATAACCCCGAACCCCACCGGGCTCCCTTCTCACCCTGGTGTGCCCATACCCCCCTATCCCCCCCCACAGCCCCACAACATGATGCCACCCAGTTACCCCCCACAGGCGTACGGTCAGTACACAAACTACATGCCCTACATGCACCAGCAGTGGCCGCCCATGTACCCGCCCCCTAACATGAGCCTGCCCCCGCCCACCAGCCATGACGACTTCACCGCCACTCAGCAGTATCAGGACCCGTATCAAGACCCGTACCTGGACCCGTACCGCCAACTGGGCCCAGAGCAAGCGGTCAAAGGTCAGTTCCTTCAGGGCGATTAAAGGAATCCAAACATTTTAATCAGTTATCATAAATATGCGATCACACTGAGTTTGACTCAAATGTGGCAACACGAGATTATATTGAAAGACAACACAAAGACTCGATAGATGCAAATCCTGAGAAGACAGTTTATGATTAGTTAGCCAATGGTTCACATGACAGGAAAGGGCGGAGCTTAAAGAGAGTGAGGAAGACAAACTGTTGCGCTTTACTACGAACATCGTAGACCATTGTTTCAGTCTTTCTTTACTGGGACCAACTTTCTAAAGATGGTGAACTTCCGTGACCCAAATCATAATATAAATCGCGACAAGAGCAAATTTGTTGTAATGTAGCGACTAATTTAATGTCACTTTAAATTGGCGAACAAATAATTGAAATGTATTCTATGCAACATATACCATAATTGTTAACGAAAAAGGTTGGAGACATTCTGAATATTTCTTTGAGGACCCCAAAAATTTGCTTTGTGTTTGTCGTGATCACTCAATCTTATCGAGTCTGTCACGTTTTTATTCCCAGTATCGGTGAAAATGGACGACTTGAAGGGAGGAGCCAAACGCAGCAGCCTCGACCGGAAGGTGTCCGAGAAGGAGAACAACGAGAGCCAGAAACAAAAGGTAGAACATGTTTAACAGCAGCAGCAGGAAGCAGGTGTGGACGGACAGGTAAAACAGGAAGTCACCTTGTGTTCAGGTTCTGGAGGAGAGAGAAAAGCTGAAGAAGGAGCGAGAGGTCCGGATGAAGAAGAAAGAGTATCTGATGAAGGAGCTGGAGCAGCTCAGGAAGCAACAGGGTGAGTCCACCTGACGTCCACCTGACGTCCACGCCGCCGCCTCGTCTTCACAGAAGCGTTTGTGTTTCAGGTGAACTCCTGAGGAAGAAGCGGCGAGAGAAGGAGGGTCATAAAGATCCGCTGCTGCTGGAGATCAGCCGCCTGCAGGAGGACGTCATGACGCAGATCGCCAACCTGCGCAAGGAGCACGAGGCCGCCGAGAAGAAACGCGCCGAAATCGACAAGGTGGCGCTCATCCTCGGCATTGGACCCAGCGACAGGCCTCGTAAGCCCACTAAACCCCCGGCGGACCACGAGGGCGAGTCGGTGCCGCCAGAGAAGAAGAAGCGGGACGTGGAGCAGAGTCCAGAGGGTCAGCCGGTGTCCAGCACCGCCCCGTTAAAGGTATAAACACCTGCTGCAGAGGAGGTAACACGACCGTTACTGTACGACTTTTATAGCTAGGGAACTCCGTGACTTATTTTAACGACGGTGAAGATCTTTAGTTTTAGTCCACGTGTTGTTGTTTTAGATGCAACAGCAGAAAGGGGGCGACAGTGACAGATTTATTCAGGACTCATTCTTGACTGAGTCTCTTTCTGTCTTCACTTCCCGTTTACAGATTTTCATATTAAAACACTAGAGGTGTGTGATGTTAATATTAAAAGTGTATGATTTACAATAAGAATATACATGATGAATTTCAAATAAAGTTCTTTTGGATATTTGTTGATATTAGGGCTGCAACAAATAATTGATTATTAAATTACTATTGATTTATGAGTTTGAATGTTTTTTTTTCCCCAATACTTTAAACCAGTTTCTGTGATTTTTCAGCTCCTTAAATGTGAATGTTTTCTGGTTTCTTTGCTCCATATAACAAAGAAATCATTCAAACTGAATCATTTTGGTTTGTGGACAAAAAAAACTCTTGACAGATTAAATGATAATGTAGATTATCAATGTTTGCAGCCCTAATGTATGTATTTACCATGTAACATGGACATAAATATCACATGTATGATGCAGTGACACCACGTCTTTAAAAAAATGCGACTGTATTTTACAAAATATATATGTTTTACTGTGGTTTTCACGATTGGGATGTTCGTTAAAGGTTAGTTAGACTTTAGATTTGTGAGAAGTTCATTAAATGTTTAGCATTCATTAGACATTCTTTAGTTTAGGGGACATTCATGAAATGTCCGTCAACATTTCATTGGACGTTCGTAAGATGTTCTACAGTCGTTTGCTACTTAGGTTAGACATTTATCGTTAGAAGTTTGTTGGATGTGCGTTAGACATTTGTTGTGGATTTTGTCGCATTGGAGGCTGGACGTCGCTGAAGGTAAGGAATTTTTTTTAAGTTTTACAGATGTACAGTACCTGAACATGTCTGCGTGAATCTCGTCCGGTCTTCCCCCTTTACGATGCTGACTCAAGTCCGTGTTTGTTTTCTCGCAGACTTTGGAGGCGCCATCGCAGAGGGCTTCCCTCGACAAGAAGCCGGCCATCAGGGAGCCTCCTGTGACTCCGCCCCCGGAGCCGTTTGAATACTACGACGCTGGAAACCACTGGTGCAAAAACTGTAACGTCACCTGTGGTTCCATGTTTGATTTTTTCACGCACTTGCACAGCAAAACTCACCGGAAGGTTTGTTTCTTTAAAAGTAAAAAACAACAACCTCCAAACGTCTTCTTGATCTATTTATCTTGGTTTGATTTTTTTGTACCTGCACACGCCATTCTTTAACATTCCTTTTTCTCTCCGTAGACTTTGGACCCTTATGACCGACCCTGGGCCACGACTCCAACCAAAATCATCAAGAACGACCCACCAGAGGAGAAACTGACCAAACCAGCCAAAGGTACTTGTGGCGCACTTTTCCTCACATTTTCTCACGTCATCATCATGCTGCTGTTTGTCCGTTAATCTGGTCTGAGCGACGCTGACTGTTGTTCCAGGTGGATCTACCATATGTGTCTCTTAATGAAAACGTTGCAGACTCATCAAGCCACAGAGGAAACTCCTGTCTCTCACCACCTCTGACGTCCACTCTTTAGTTTTCATGTTTTCTGTCAGAGGAGGAACGAGCCCACAGTTGCCGCTCAAATTATCGCCTCACACTCAATTCATTTCAGTATTTTACCACCAGAGGCCGCCTCTCTAACCCTCTCCTGTCCTGACAGGTTCTGAAAATGGAGGCGTCCACCAGGTAAACATGATTGACAGTTTATTTTTTCGCCTCCTGTTGGTTCAAACAGGCGCCTGCGTCTCTGTGTGTGTCGCTGCAGGTTCCGAGTTCCTGTTGCCCGTCAGAGGATTCTTCTGTCTGCTGTGTAAAGAGTTTTACGGAGATGCCATCTGTGCAGAGGAGCATGTCACCACACACACTCACAACGAGAAATACAAGGTACATGAACCTTTTAAAGGGATAGTTGGGGGGTTTTGGAAGTCACGGAGTCTCACTCTCAGAGAAAACAAAATGACTGCCAGTAGAGACACGGGGAAAAACTGATTTTAGCCTTGTATTAAAATCTACCTCAGTTTAAGTCTATGATAATTCAAGAATCTTTCCACTTTTTTATCTCACTGTTGGACAGGCTTTTGTAACAGGAAACTGAAGTTTGTAAACCACTCACTCTCCCACACCAACGTCCTGTTGGAAAAGTCTAACAGTGAGATATAGACGTGAACATATTGTTAAGATATCATAGACTTAAACTGATGCAGATTTTATCCGTTGCTTTTAAGTGAAAATTTGTTTTTCAAAACACCATGCCAAATAGAGAAAATCAGTGATTTTACATCACAGCACACAGGAGTTGTTGATCCACTGCTGCCTCCATCACTAAGTTCAAATTTATTATTTTGTCACTTCGGCATTTGAAAATCTTAATTTAGATTTATTTAAGTGACACAAAGTGACCACACGAGGCAGCAGTAGACCAGCAGCTCCTGTGTCCCTGTGAGCTAAAATCACTGATTTTCTCTATGGACTTTGGTGTGGGAGAGTGAGTGGTTTACAAACTTCACTTTCCTGTTGGAAAATGTCTTAAGATATCGTAGACTTAAGCTGATATAGATTTTATTATTGTCTTTATGTTAAGAGTAATTCTAAACAGCAAGGAGCACTCATAGCACAAGCTGATAAAAAGTCAATGCCTCATACCAGACACACTTAAAAAATGTGAACTATCCCTTTTGAGTGTTTGTCCGTATGTTTACTTCATTTTCTCCTGTTTTTCTGCCTGATTGACCAGAAACAAATGTATGAGAATCCGCTTTATGAACAGAGGAGAAACTTGGACCGTCAGGCGGGACTGACCTCGGACGTAAGTGGAAAGAAGCGCAAACATGAGGATGATGAAAAAGGCGGGAAAGACAAGGAGGAAAAGACCAAACACAAAAAGGAGAAGAAGGACAAGGAGAAGAAAAAGGAGGATGATAGTGACACTTCTCACAAGGAGGAGAAATGTAAAGTGAAGGAGGAAGATGAGGACAAGCTGAAGCGCAGCAGGATGGTGGAGGACTTCAAAAACACCAAGGATCTGGAAGAGCAGCGGCCGTCGCAGAGCAAGAAGGATGACAAATACCGCCACAGCAAAGAGGACGAGGAGAGAAGCGACCGATACAAATACAGCAGAGAAGAGGACGTTCGCCACCGCTATCGCAGAGACAACGACGACAGGTCCAAATACGGTCCAAAAGATGATGAAGACAGGTATAAATATGGCAAATATTCCAAATCCAAATATGACAGAGAACGAGACGAGGGGAAGCCGTTCAAAAACCCTGAACATGAAAAGCCAACAGGGCAACCCGAGGTCAGCAGGCCTGAACCTCCACCAAAGCCCAAAATCTTCTGTGGACCCAGTCCGGCCATGAGAGCCAAACTCCGCAAACAGAGCCAGGAGGCTGGTAAACCAGTTCCTGCGAGCACGCCCACCACGTTTGGAAAGTTCACGTGGAAGAAGAAGGATAACACACTGACAAAAGTCGCCGAGAAGATTGCCGCCGAGTTCACCAAGGAAGACGAAGCAGAGGCGAGTAAGCGGCCGGTTTCTGTTGAAGATTCTTTTGCAAAGACCATGGCTGTCGCTAAGGAAATCGCAGAGAAGCTAGGAAACCAACCAGTACCTCCTCCTTCCTTTGTGTCCAATGGCGCCAACCGGGGGTGGGTCCGGCCAAACCTCCGAGCATCTTTCTTCAAGAGAACAAACATAATGGGAACACCTGCACCTACAAACACCTTTCTCTCCATCAGACCCGGAGGTGTAATAGGACCTCTTTCAAAAGACTCTTCTGACCCTCTCACAAAGGCCATGCTAGCTCAGAACCAACTGCTGGGAGCCGCAGCTGCACCTCCTGTTGGCAAACCTGCACCATTAGAGGTTACACCCACCCCAGCTGTGTCTACACCAAAGCCCGCTGAGGCTAAACCTCCTTCGCCAGTGACGAGACCAGGACCAATTGGGCCAGTCCCAGCTGTGTCAACTCCAAAACCATCTGAGGCTAAACCTCCATTGCCAGTGACTAGACCAGGAGCAATTGGGCCAGTCCCAGCTGTGTCAACTCCAAAACCATCTGAGGCTAAACCTCCATTGCCAGTGACTAGACCAGGACCAATTGGGCCAGTACCAGTTGTGTCAACTCCAAAACCATCTGAGGCTAAACCTCCATTGCCAGTGATTAGACCAGGACTAATTGAGCCAGTCCCAGTTGTGTCAACTCCAAAACCCTCTGAGGTTAAACCTCCATCATCACTGTCCAGACCGACAACGACTGATATTCAATCAGCACCACCTGTTTCTAAACCGGTCACAACTGAAGCAAACTCAGGGTCAGATTTTAAACCTCCACCCTCTGTGACTGCTTCTGTTTCATCTGCATCCAAAGCCACACAACCAGCAATGGTGAAGATAGTGTCAGACGTGGCAGCTCCTGGTGTCCCTGAGAGTGAGCAGACTCTGACTGTGTTTGTCAAACCTCCACCTTTCATGAATGTGAGTGACAGAGTCCAGAAGTCAGACAAAGTAAAGACCAACCTGGGTGTAGCCAAAGCTCAAGAATTATTGGGGATCTTCTACAGCAGTGTTGGACAATCAGGTCCTTCTATCACCAGACCAGACTCCAAAGCTGAGAAGAGTAGCAGCAGTTCACTTCCAGCGCCAGAAGCACCAAAACCACAACCTCAGCCTCTGGCCCAAACCCAGCATCAACCTTCACCGGTGGTCCACACCAGTCCACAACCAGACCCAACCGCTTCTTCACCAACTCCACTGGACCAGCCACAGTCTGAAATTCAGATCTCATCAGTTTGGTCCCTAACGTGTAGTGCAACATCTGAGGTGGCTCCATCTGAAACATCTCAGTCAACTCAACCAACACTAACTCCGTCAGCTCAGTTCGAGGTTCACAATGAACCCAGAGTCATCACGTCAGCCTCTGCATCAGAGTCCCAAACCACCCTACAGCCTGAGCCTGCCAAGCCACAACTGGCATCACAGCCCCAGGCAGAACCTACTGCACATTCTGAATCACATGTGGATGCTCTGTGTCATCCAGAGACTTACTCTGAATCAACTCCAGTACCCAAACCCAAACCAAGCCCCAAATCTAGAAGCAAAAAAGCCTCCCCAGCCACTGCCTGCCCGATCCGGCAGACCAGATACCAGACCCGGCGGCAGCAGCGGCAGAACCAGCCTGAGTCGGAACCTGAGGCAGCCTCTGAATCAGCAGATTCTGACCCGAAGAGCCTGGAGATCTTGGACCCAGGCTCGGGTTCACAGTCAGAGGAGGGTGCATCTAGTGAGTCAGCCTCTCAAGCGATGGAGATCACTCCTGAAACCCTGGGCCTCCCCTCCGACATGACCTCACTGGACTTTGACTACGACTTTAACTTTGAGTAGAAAACTGACCTTCATCTGTTCAAGGATCAGTCCCCCGTTTGTTCGTCGTCTCCCAGGTCATGTGATGCATCACAGAGGAACTAGAGATCCTGAATGTTCCTGAATCATTTGATGGATCTGGATCATCTGGTTCATCTGGGCTAGCAGTTTGTGTTTGCAAGGTGTAGCGTTTTTTGTTTTTTTTCCCACGGTTGCCACATTTTCCTTTTACTTTACTCATCATTGTTGGACATTGACAGCCATGTAGATAGATGTTCTGGAACTGACACAAACCTGTATGTTTCATGTTCTATTGTTTGGTTATTTTCCTGTTAATAAATGTGAAACCACAGGGAAACGTAGAGTCCACGTACTATACTTGTGGTTACTGTCAGGACGTTGTTTTTCACAGATGAAAAACTGTTGGACTGCTCCTTTTAAAGATCCTGAGTCGTCATGTCGTTTCTCTTCCTGTTAACTTCTGGACCAATAAGAGCAGCAGCAGCAGGTCACATGTGACCCGATGGGAGGGTTAGAGTAGAAACTCGCCGCTTGTCTGTTGATTTAAACAAAGTTTTATTAAAATTTGGTAAAAACAGGAAGTGGTTCTGTGTTGTTTTGATAATTGATTATTTGGAGCCTGTTTATCTGAATTATTACCAAGATTTTGTTGCAGTGTTATTGATCTGAGGTTTTTTGTTTTGTTTTTTTGTATAAAGACCCTGCCCCGTTTTTCGATTTTTGTGTAACTATAAAGAAGGTTTGTCTTTTATACTGTGATAGTGTCACCTAAGGTGCAGTGTATAATAAAGCCAGTGGGTGGCAGCAGAGGTCAGTGAATATGATGCAGCAGAGCTGATTCAAACACATCCACTGCTTGTTGTTTTCAAAATAAAATAAACATTAAAAATGATTATAATATTTAACGTAGTACTACTTTACTAGCTTGTAGTACTTTACGACATTACTAGCTTGGAGGAAATACCCATCTTTAATATGTACCAGCTTACCAAAAGTTCACTCCAGTTGTGGTGGGCAGACGCAAATATCTGAGTTCTATAGTTTATAATTACCTGATTGTATAATTTGTTTGAATTTTTTTTTAACCCCTGATCAGCTATTTTGGGGCACCACAGCAGCCCACAATGGACAAACCTAACATGTTTTTAGTTGATGCTAACTGAAGTCTGCATGTTCAACAAAACACCTGTCGAAGAGTGTCGCCAGTCTTTATTTACAAAGTGCATTTTCAAACACATGACAACAGTTTTGAACCATTTTTGAAACAGTAATAATCTGATGTGTAATTCATCAGACTTGAACAATAATCTGAATATAATCACAGTGATGACATAAAATGTTTTTGTTATCAAGAATTAGTGTGTGTGTGTGTGTGTGTGAGAGAGAGAGAGAGAAACACTGAATGTTAATTAAGTTTTAACCTGTTTGCCACTGACCCTGACCACTGATCTTCAGAACTAGAAGATATGGACCTGATCTGGAGAACCAGACCAGAACTAGAGCAACCTGGTTAGAGACTAGAACACCTGAACCAAAAACCAGAACATCTGGTCCTGAGACAAGCCGTCAAACTCTCACTGACCCACCACATGACTGCTGAGAGGGTGAGACGGGTGGACAGTTGAAACTCCACCTAAGACCTGTGGACTTTCATGTCCAGCAACATGCCCGGATCTTCCTCCTGGTCCTCTTGTGTCACAGCTCACCATGTTGGCGGGAACCTCGTCCTCCATGTTGACCATCATCACTTTCAAGGTGTTTGTTGCTGGGGAAGACTGGAGCCCCGCCCTCCCCTCGTCCACCAAACGTACGCACCAATCAGAAAAATCCTCGCAATCGTCGCTAGGCAGATCCAAGCGGCGGAAGCCAATCAAGTCACTCGGGGCCCGAGCGGACGCAGGGAGCTGACACAGAGTGACAGCGTCTGAGTCCCGGGGAAAAGCATCTCGGATCCTCGGTGAAAACACACCCAGCCTCGCCGCCAAGATGCCGAACAAAACCAAGAAGGAGAAGGTGAGCTGCTGGTCACGTGACAGCACCGTGGCCCGCTGTGGTCGCAGATATGAGCGGTGAATGTTTACGACGTGACGCGTTCTGTTTTACCGAGCAGCAGCTAGCTAACATGCTAGCACGCTCAGGCCCCGTTAGCACAGGACGGCTAAGGTAACGGCTAGCCGTGGTAACAGTCCGCGGGAGTCTGGTCACGGTCCACCGCTGTGAGCCGACTGTGTGTCCGGCTCTGAGCTCCGCTCCGCGGGGCGGCTGCTCTGCGAGCGGCCTGCTGCTACTGCAGCCCCGCACGTTCTTCAATTATTCATCGCGTTGAGAAGTGACGGAGCCTCCGGTTTGAGCCTCCATCACCGGGGCGACGGACCGCAGCTGAGCCGAGCCCCGGGTCCAGGTCTCAGTCCAGGTTCCCATCTCTGTTAATATTTCACTTCTGAATCTATGTGAGACAATAACGTAAACTTAACAGCAGAGTAGAGTGAGACTTATAGTGACGTCAGAGAGTGATCGATTCAGATCAATATATCAGCTAATGGACAGTCGTTAAGCTTCGTGCTTTTACGACACTGATAACGATTTACGATCAGCAGAGTGAAAAACCATGACCAATCATAACGCTGTGTTAATAAGAAAAATTCGTTCTCCTCACCAGCAGGTGGCAGTAGTGTGTATTTGTTATTCTTTGATAGTAACTGAAAGTTCAACTGTTCGTATAAACGTTAGTGATGAGCGACATCACGTCCTTATGTCTGATATGATGAAACTCAATTATCCATCGATATCAGTCCAATAAAGTCGTTAAACATCTTCAGAACTGTGTCGCGGTTTAGCTAACATCACATTTGTGCTGATGCATTTTCCAGTTCACAAAAATTACCATCTGTATGTTACGATATGTTGCATCGTATCAGACAGACGCACCGCAAATATCTTCCGATGTGCGATATCTTTCAAACTGCTTTGTTTAAGCTAACATTACACTTTTGCTGATTCATTTTCATAACAACACATAACATAACAAACACTGCGTGAACAGATGTTCTGAATGGATTTAACAGCCACTGTCTGAAGCTGCTTTTTATTTACTTTTTTTAACCGTCTGTGATTATGATACTTTGGGTTGGATTGTGTTGAATTTTACATTTGACTGATATCTGAAGCTGTCATTTTGACAACTATTGGACACTTTAATTGTCTAATACCGAGTTAGGGCTGATTTTGGATATCGTCATTTCATGAGAAAGTATCTGTTGCATTGATAATCATTTGTATTATCACAGATGAGCCGATATGATTCTCAGTATCGTTCTGATATTGATCAAAATCTCTGGATATCGTACAGATAAAATACAGTATAAAATCCGATACCGTCCAGAAATCCTGTTTGTTGCATTCTTCACTCTGCATGGTCTGTAAAAATTGCAAATAAAAATAATTAACAGCATTTTAGCTGAGTCATGTTGTGGCTGTTTGTTTCTATAAACTGAATATTTTGAAAAGTCTGTCTTTGAAATAACGTGAAATGGTACAAATGTGTTGTTCACAGCTTCATAGTTTACATAGGACACAGAAAATTGTCATCATGCTGTTCCTGTTATATTGAATGCATTTGTTAAATACACTAAACTTTTAGTGTTTTGATTTTATGTATGATGATTAAAAAATTTAAAAAAGTCACTTTAATTTTAACCGTGTTAAAGCTGAGTTGGACCACATTGATAGTCAGTGTCATTGTTTCTAAGGAAACAGCCTTCATTTAACATTAAGAAGCCAAGGGCACAGCTCCGCCTCCAAACTGTGGCTCCACCCACAGGCGAGTCACAGTGGTCACTGTCTGTTTACGTTGACACAGGAAACGAACAAATCTTCTAAATCTACAAAGAGCAACAGCAACACGAGCGGCGGGAAAGATGCTGCTGCTCCGGAAAACACGGACGAGGTGAGTGACATCACATGACCTCATGTGACCTCACGGGTCATCAAAAAAAATAAACCCATCTGCACAGATACACACAAACAGATTAAATATTAAAGATAAGTATCAGAACTACAACTCCCAGGATGCATTAAACAGAGCTGTTCCATGTGTGTGTTTGTGTTCAGTCGCAGCAGCAGCAGAGCGGCAGTAAACGTCCCAGTAACAGCACGCCTCCTCCCACTCAGCTCAATAAGATCAAATACTCGGGAGGACCTCAGCTGGTGAAGAAGGAGCGACGCCAGAGCTCGTCACGCTTCAGCCTCACCAAGAACCGGGAGCTGCAGAAGCTGCCGGCGCTAAAGGGTGAGCTAACCTGAGCCTCAACTCAGGCTAAACCTAACCTAAACCTGAACATGACCAAGAACAGAGCTGCAGAAGCTGCCGGCGCTAAAGGGTGAGCTAACCTGAGCCTCAACTCAGGCTAAACCTGACCTAAACCTGAACATAACCAAGAACCGGGAGCTGCAGAAGCTGCTAACGCTAAAGGGTGAGCTAACCTGAACCTCCACCCAGGCTAAACCTGAACATAACCAAGAACCGGGAGCTGCAGAAGCTGCCGGCGCTAAAGGGTGAGCTAACCTGAACCTCCACTCAGGCTAAACCTAATCTAAACCTGAACATAACCAAGAACCGGGAGCTGCAGAAGCTGCCGGCGCTAAAGGGTGAGCTAACCTGAACCTCCACTCAGGCTAAATCTGAACATGACCAAGAACCGGGAGCTGCAGAAGCTGCCGGCGCTAAAGGGTGAGCTAACCTGAGCCTCAACTCTAAGGCTAAGGGGCCGTTCACATAAAAATGGAAATCTCAAAACGCCGCCCTGGTGTTTCCATGTAGACAGAGAATATGCTGTTTTAGGAACACGATGATGTCATAGTCCCACCTCTCTCTTGCGCTGACATTCACTGTCCCTGTCTTCGTCCCTGTCTTTGTCTCCATCATACTCTTGTATTTGGAGATTGACAGTGTTGCCAACTACAAAAAGCTAAAGTCAGCCTGAAATGTAAACACTTCCTGTTCTCAGAGACGTCACACAGATTAACAGTGATAGTTGGTGCAAAAAATAAACTTAAACTGAAGCTAAGCTAACATAAATTTAACAGTGACCTCATCAGTCTGATGCATCATGAGACAGTGACCCCTACTGGCGGGTGTGGTTGTAGCAACTTGTCTTGGGTCCATAGTCTTGTGAAAAAATGTGTCCAATCAGCTTCATTACATCATCACCAGAGAAGTTGCGTTCTAACTGCCTCGCCCACTTGTGTCCTCGGCAGATGCCCCGCCCCTGGAGCGGGAGGAGCTGTTTGTCCAGAAGCTGCGTCAGTGCTGCGTCCTCTTCGACTTTGTCAGCGACCCACTCAGTGACCTCAAGTACAAGGAGGTCAAGAGGGCGGGGCTTAACGAGATGGTCGAGTACATCACACACAACAGCGACGTGGTGACGGAGTCGATTTACCCCGAGGCTGTGGACATGGTGAGAGAGCGAGACGTCGGGTCATGAGTGTGACATGTGACATGTGACATGCCTCACTGTGTGTGTGTGTGTGTGTGTGCTCAGTTTTCAGTGAACTTGTTCCGGACTCTTCCTCCGTCTTCAAACCCGACCGGAGCAGAGTTTGACCCTGAGGAGGACGAGCCGACGCTAGAGGCCGCTTGGCCTCACCTGCAGGTACGTCACTGTCACTCGCTTGAGTCATATATGACCTGTCCTCGTGTCCTCATCTCCTTATAACCTTGTGTCCTCAGCTCGTGTACGAGTTCTTCCTTCGCTTCCTGGAGTCTCCAGACTTTCAGCCAAATGTCGCCAAAAAATACATCGACCAGAAGTTTGTTCTGTCGGTGAGACAAGAACGAAGACGAGTCACAAGAGTTTTCACCCGACTGTGGCTCATCTCTGTCTGACTCTCTGTCTGTCTGTCTTGTTCTGTAGTTGCTCGACCTCTTTGACAGTGAGGATCCCAGAGAGAGAGACTTCCTGAAGACCATCCTCCACCGGATCTACGGGAAGTTCCTCGGACTGCGAGCGTACATTCGCCGCCAGATCAACAACATCTTCTACAGGTCAGGAGACGTAACTTTTCTGTTGCCATGGCAACCAGAAACACTGCACATCCACTGTATACAAACTCCCATGATTCATTGCTCTCTGGAGGTGAACGTTAGCCTGAAGTGAGACACAACTACTGTATGACCTTACACGTGAGATCATGTGACTTTGTAAGCGCGCAACCTCACACGTGACTTTGTAACATCACAACCTCACACGTGACTTTGTAACATCACGAGACTTTGTAACAGAGCAACCTCACACGTGACTTTGTAACATCACAACCTCACACGTGACTTTGTAACATCACGAGACTTTGTAACAGAGTGACCTCACACATGACTTTGTAACATCACGACCTCACACGTAACATCACGACCTCACACGTGACTTTGTAACATCACGACCTCACACGTGACTTTGTAACATCACGACCTCACACGTGACTTTGTAACAGAGCGACCTCACACGTGACTTTGTAACAGATCGACCTCACACGTGACTTTGTAAGACCATGACCTCACACGTGATTTTGTAAGACCGTGACCTCACACGTGATTTTGTAAGACCGTGACCTCACACGTGACCCCACAACAGCTTGCGTTCAGGCCTGATATTGTGATTGACATGTCAGTGTTTCTTTTGATTTTCAGGTTTATTTATGAAACTGAACATCACAACGGCATCGCTGAGCTGCTGGAGATACTGGGGAGGTAACACACACACACACACACACGTTTGTGCTTCTATCACAGTGAGGACCCTCATAGACATAATACATTCTCTAGCCCCTTACCCTAACCTTAATCTAAACCCAATTCTAACCCTAAAGGGTTAGAACCATAACCTAAACCCAGTCTTAACCCTGAAAAAGCCATTTTAAGGGGTGAAAGAAAGTGAGGACCAGCCAAAATGTCCTCACTTTGTAGAAATTATACGAATTTTGGTCCTCACTCTGCAGCAAGTACAAGAACACACACACACAGTGAGAAACACTCCAAAGTTTATGGGTATACTTGTTTTTTTTAATCCTGTATGAGGGAAAAGTCTTTCAGCAGATGTTGGCAGGTGTTAGCTTATGTTAGCATATGCTATCTTATGTTAGCATGTGTTGACAGGTTTTAGCTTATGTTAGCAGGTGTTAGCTTATGTTGGCATATGCTATCTTATGTTAGCATGTGTTGACAGGTTTTAGCTTATGTTAGCAGGTGTTAGCTTATGTTGGCATATGTTGGCAGGTGTTAGCTTATGTTGGCATATGTTGACAAGTATGTTGGCATATGTTGGCAGGTGTTAGCTTATGTTGGCATATGTTGACAAGTGTTAGCTTATGTTGGCATATGTTGGCAGGTGTTAGCTTATGTTAGCATGTGTTACGTGTCTTCCTCTCAGTATAATCAACGGCTTCGCTCTCCCGCTCAAAGAAGAACACAAGATGTTTCTGATCAGAGTTCTTCTGCCGCTTCACAAAGTCAAGTCTCTGAGCGTCTACCACCCTCAGGTCAGAGGTCACTCGCTCGCTCACTCACTCACTCACTCTGTGATGTCATCGCTCAGTCTAACATTAGCATGTGTGCTTCTTCAGCTAGCGTACTGTGTGGTCCAGTTCCTGGAGAAGGACAGCAGTCTGACTGAGCCGGTGAGTCTCACCTCCTGTTTCCATGACAACGCTGTCAAAATCTCTGTTTCCATGGAAACTCTATTCCCTCTCTTTACAAAGTACTGGCTCAAAAGGAGGACTTTTGTTGTGAAGTAAACCACGTCATGTGACCTTCTGAGGTGTCTGACCTTTGACCTTCTGCAGGTGATCATGGGTCTGCTGAAATTCTGGCCCAAGACCCACAGTCCGAAGGAGGTGATGTTCCTGAACGAGCTGGAGGAGATTCTGGACGTCATCGAACCGTCCGAGTTCGTCAAAGTCCAGGAGCCGCTTTTCAGACAACTGGCCAAGTGTGTGTCCAGTCCACACTTCCAGGTACCAGAACCAGAGCAGAACCACTGATGGTGATGATGGTGGTGGTGATGATGAAGACGGTGGTGATGGTGATGATGGTGGTGGTGAGGGCGATGATGATGGTGGTGGTGTTGGTGGTGATGATGAAGATGGTGATAATGAGGATGATGGTGATGATGAAGATGGTGAGGATGATGGTGGTGGTGGTGGTGATGATGAAGATGGTGATAATGAGGATGATGGTAATGATGAAGATGGTGAGGATGATGGTGTTGGTGGTGGTGGTGATGATGAAGATGGTGAGGATGATGGTGGTGGTAATGATGAGGATGATGGTGATGATGAGGATGATGGTGGTGATGATGTGGATGATGGTGTTGGTGGTGATGATGAAGATGGTGAGGATGATGGTGGTGGTGGTGGTGATGATGAAGATGGTGAGGAACCAGAGCAGAACCACTGATGGTGATGATGGTGGTGGTGATGATGAAGACGGTGGTGATGGTGATGATGGTGAGGATGATGGTGTTGGTGGTGGTGATGAAGATGGTGAGGATGATGGTGGTGGTGGTGATGATGAAGATGGTGAGGATGATGGTGGTGATGATGAAGATGGTGATAATGAGGATGATGGTGATGATGAAGATGGTGAGGATGATGGTGTTGGTGGTGGTGGTGATGATGAAGATGGTGAGGATGATGGTGGTGGTGATGATGAGGATGATGGTGATGGTGGTGATGATGAGGATGATGGTGGTGATGATGTGGATGATGGTGTTGGTGGTGATGATGAAGATGGTGAGGAACCAGAGCAGAACCACTGATGGTGATGATGGTGGTGGTGATGATGAAGACGGTGGTGATGGTGATGATGGTGAGGATGATGGTGGTGGTGGTGATGATGAAGATGGTGAGGATGATGGTGTTGGTGGTGATGATGAAGATGGTGAGGATGATGGTGGTGGTGATGATGATGGTGATGGTGGTGATGATGAGGATGATGGTGGTGATGATGTGGATGATGGTGTTGGTGGTGATGATGATGAGGATGATGGTGTTGGTGGTGGTGGTGATGATGAAGATGGTGAGGATGATGGTGGTGGTGATGATGAGGATGATGGTGGTGATGATGTGGATGATGGTTTTGATGGTGATGATGAAGATGATGTGGATGATGGTTTTGATGGTGATGATGAAGATGGTGAGGATGATGGTGGTGGTGGTGATGATGAAGATGGTGAGGATGATGGTAGTGGTGGTGATGATGTGGATGATGATGAAGATGGTGGTGATGATGAGGATGATGGTGTTGGTGGTGATGACGATGATGAGGATGAGGATGATGATGATGTCGTCATGTGTGCAGGTGGCAGAGCGAGCTCTGTATTACTGGAATAACGAGTACATCATGAGTCTGATCAGTGACAACGCTGCCAAGATTCTGCCAATCATGTTTCCTGCTCTGTATAAGAACTCCAAGAGCCACTGGAACAAGTAACACACACACACACACAATCACTTAAACACACACGTTTATCCATAATTATTTTTATTGACAACTCTGTACAATGTCAGTGCAGACGTTAAACGTACATTTGTAGAGACAGAGCATTGTGTTGTTCAATAACTGGTTACTGAAGATATTATTTATCAGTAAATAGTTATATTTTATCAGATGGAGGCAAAGAATTGGAAGAAACAAGGTTGATTTTTAAAAATATATAATGAAGAAATTAAAAGATTTTAGCTGCAAAAGTGTGAATATGTTGTTGTTGTTAATCAGTAGACTGATGAGCACGTGCTCCTGACGTTGTGACGTTGTGGTTTGGCTGGTGTTTTACAGCTGCTGGTGTCTGCAGAGTTTAATTAATCATCAGTGAATCACCTTCTCATCTTCTTGTTCGTCAGGACGATCCATGGTCTGATCTACAACGCTCTGAAACTGTTCATGGAGATGAACCAGAAGCTGTTTGACGACTGTACGCAGCAATACAAGGCTGAGAAACAGAAGTAAGAGCTCACTAATGCAACTATTGCATTTTCTGAACATTAAGGCTCATTGTATTTTGTTTTGTACAATAATAACATGTTCTATTCAGACATGATGACTCAGGAAATCTTCCACGTTTTCACAAAATAAAGAGCAAAATAAGCTCCTTTTACACTAAAATTACCAGGAACTGTAATGAGTTCCTGTGTAGTTTGTGTTTCCGCCGCGTTGTTGTTGACGTACAGTCAGAACATTTAATGCGCCGGTGGATCGCTTGATTGTGTTTGTTTCTCAAAACCTGTTTCATGTTTATAAAGAGGAATAAAGTGTAAAACAGTTTCAGACGTGTGGAGGGGGTTTGTAAAGGTGCTTCAGTGAGATGGTGGGAGTGAAAATCAAGCTTCAAAATAGTTTTTACTGACATCACTGTGAGCTGCATCAGCCAGAGAACAGCAGCAGCCATATTAGTTTCTTCTCATCGTTCTCGATGTTCATGAGAGGCTGCGTCTCATCAGAATCATTCCCTCGTTGGTTCCGTCCGGTGTAAAGACCTTTGGACGATACGTGTTTTCACGTCAGTGTCTCTAATAACAAGAAGAAGATGCTACATTTGTCTCTAGTCACTTTTTTGCATAAGAGTCTCTTGAGGGTCTGAACACTCGCTAAATATAGAGACAAAGTCACTACGTTTACAACACAGAAACAGCTGTAAAATGTGTTCCACAGAAGCCCCGCCCCTCCAAAGTTCCTGCTAATCTGAAATGTCCCTAATCCAGAGTAGGTACTAAATTTACCCAGGTAATTTTAGTGGAAACAGTGGAGGTTTTTTAATTAACTGGGTAAATATTATATATAAGTTCCTATGGTGGAAAAGGACCTTTTAATTCAGCCAGTAGTTACATATAAATGTAAAAGTTACATTGTTAATGGTTTCATACCAAACAGTGGCTTCTGTAGTGGTTTGACTTTTACTGTTTATGAAACTACAACTCTGCTAATCTCCTTAAATTATAGTCTGTGAACGTCTCCCGTTATCTCGGTGTTTGTGTCTGAATTTGTGGGAAAGTGAACAGACTTGAGTTTCACTCCTTCATCGTTCCTGACACAGAAATGACTGAACTGTGACTTGTGTATTGAACACTTTTGTTTTTTACAGTTCAAATTTGTGCCTCTACTGATCAATGCACCTAATCACTGATCTGATTCATCCTCTATGAACCTGATCACCAAATGGTTGTGACTGAATTCTGGTTTGTTCCATCAACATGAAGAATGAAAAGACTATCGTGATATAAAATCTGTAAAACACTTGCAGTGTTTGTCTGTTTAAATCTGATCACTCACCTGCAGACTGATCAATGACTGATCAGTGACTATTATTGATGAACTGGTTGTTGTTTTCATGTAGAGAAAAATACAAACTGAAGGAGAGAGAGGAAATCTGGAACAAGATAGAAGATCTGGCTCAACAGAATCCACAGGTAACTGTCTCACCTCTCACCTGTCTGTCTGTGTCCTCACCTCCGTCTTTGTCTCACCTGTCTTCTTGTCTAATATCCTCTGTCTGTTGCAGAGAAATAAGCTCCACCCCCTCCGTCCTGGACTCCACCCACAAGATGAGGTGAGATCTGTCACTTAATTAGATGTTGAGTAAAGTGATGAGTCATGTCATCACCTCACATGTTAAGCTAACAGTTTAGGTTAGCTGCTAACAGTTTAGGTTAGCTGCTAACAGTTTAGGTTAGCTGCTAACAGTAAAGTTTTGTTTTCTTCGGCTGCTGCTTCACTGACGTTTGCTTTCATATCACAGCTCTTTTTTTGCGATTGATGTCTACTTACGTTTTTTTCACGAACTTTTATGTGAAAAAAAAAAAATTGACATTGCGTTCAGTCTGAACGACGAGCTAACGCAACTGCCCAAAGTTTATGTCAGCAGTGTCACATTAGCCAGCTAGCACAGTAAACGTCAACGTTTGAGTTTTGTTCACTTCCTCGTTTCACTTGTTTCAACTTAAAACTTTATAAAAACAGACAAAAACAAAAAGTGATGTTACTGTGGTCTGTCTGTGTTTGAGGGCGGGGCTTAGTCAAAGCTCAAATCCTGTTTGTGGTTGAACTTTATATACAGTCAGGCCCATAAATATTGGCTTTATACACCACCACAATGGATTTGAAATAAAATGAACAATATGTGCTTTAACTGCAATTGCCAAGTCAATCACCTGACGTGAATCTGACTGAACATGCATTTCACTTGCTGAAGACCAAACTGAAGGGAAAAATGCCCCAAGAACAAGCAGGACCTGAAGACAGTTGCAGTAGAGGTCGGCCAGAGCATCAGCAGGGACGAAACCCAGCGTCTGGTGACGTCTTTGCAAAGGATTTGCACCCACGTATTAAAAAGTGAAAGTTTGATTTATGATTGTTAATTTGTCCCATTACTTTTAAAAAGTGGGAGGCACATATACAAACTGTTGTAATTCCTACACCGTTCACCTGATTTGGATGTAAATTAAAGCTGAAAGTCTGCAGTTAAAGCACATCTTGTTCATTTTATGTCAAATCCATTGTGGTGGCGTATAGAGCCAAAAAGATTAGAATTGTCGATGTCCCAATATTTATGGACCTGACTGTCATGTCTGACTGTGTATGTGTGTGTGTAGTACCTGTTGTACAGTGACAGCTCTGTGGCCGTGTACTCAATGGAAACAGAGACTCCAACAGCAGAAGATATTCAGCTGCTGAAGAAAACTGTGGAGACTGAGGCCTCGCCGGTAAACACACACACACACACGTGTTTGTGCTTCTATCACAGTGAGGACCCTCATAGACATCATACAGTCTCCAGCCCCTTACCCTAACCTTAACCATCACAACTAGATGCCTAACCCTAACCCTAAAACCAGGTCTTAACCCCCGAAAAAGCCCTTTAAAGAAGTGAGGACCAGACAAAATGTCCTCACTTTGTAGGAATTATACAAACCTTATCCTAACCACAATTCAAATCTAAGTCCTAAACTTAACCAGTTCCTCTGAAATGAGGTCCTGCCTTATTAGGACCAGGTTTTGGTCTCCATGAGGACTTTATTGGTCCTGACAAGGTCAGAGTTTATGACAGAGAAAGTCCTGAAAAAGTAACAAATACAGAAAGACACACACACACACAAGTCCATTTAATATCTGTATCAAAGGAATAGATAAGGTCTCAGTTACTGACACATTATCACCAGTGACCGAGCTGTGAGCGCCTCCTGCTGCTGACAACATGAAAACATGGCTGCCAGCAGGGACACAAGGAAAAACTGAATTCAAGACTTGTCAAATAAAATCTACGTCAGTTTAAGTCTACGAACATGTTCACGTCTTTGTCTCACTGTTAGACAGACTTTTCCAACAGGAAAGTGAGGTTTGTAAACCACTCACTCTCCCACACCAAAGTCCATAGAGAAAATCAGTGATTTTAGCTCACAGGGACACAGGAGCTGCTGGTCTACTGCTGCCTCCATCACTAAGTTCAAATGTATAATTTTGTTAATAAGGCCTTCAAAATACTTTGTTCAGATTAACCTCACTGACACAAAGTGACCACACGAGGCAGCAGTAGACCAGCAGCTGCTGTGTCCCTGTGAGCTAAAATCACTAATTTTCTCTATGGACTTTGGTGTGGGAGAGTGAGTGGTTTACAAACTTCACTTTCCTGTTGGAAAAGTCTGTCTGACAGTGAGACAAAGACGCGAACGTGTTCTGAAGATATTGTACTTGGACTTAAACTGATGGACATTTTATTCCATGAGTCTGTGCTCTCACTGACTGTGAGTGTGTTTGTTTGTGTGTCAGGGTGTAAAGGATCTGAAAGACAAAGTCCTGATGAGGAGGAAGTCCGAGTTGCCGCAGGACGTTTACACCATCAAAGCTCTCGAGGCTCACAAGAGAGCTGAGGAATACCTGACAGCCAATCAGGAGGCTCTCTGACGTGGGGAGGCGGTACCTCTGAGCCCGAGCCCGCCCCCCTCCTGTCCGGTTCTGTGGAGAGGAAATGAAAGGTGTCGTGAAGCTGGTCTGGGGTCAGATCAGGGCGGAGCTGATGCTGCGTTCAAAGACCAGGACATAACGCTGATAATGACAAGAACACTGTGGAAGCTCCGCCCCCCACGCCATCACAGCTTCGCTCACCCGCTGCTGTTTGTTTGAAGTGCTCCATGCCATTTTAAAAGTTCCTGTGTTCATCAGGTCCCTGAACGCCTCGCCACTGTGGTTCTGCTGCTGTTTCTGCTCAGCGAGGGGTGGAGTCAAGAGGACGCTCACGTGGCATCTGTGTTGCCATGGAAACGGTCAGCAGAACCTGGATGTGGTTCCACTCAGTGAATGCAGCTTCTCTCCACAAGCCCCGCCTCCCTCCATCTGTCCTGACCACTCACCTGTCAGCTTGGACGAGAGGCGGAGCCACGACGGACTGACGACGACAATGAGGAGACACGGTGAATGTAGACGTCCAATCAGCTTCCAGAGAATCCTGGAAGAATCTGCAAGACTTTATTACGTTTATTTACGTTTCGACCAATGAGAGTCCAGATCTGCGTCAGTGTAGTTTCGTTCTTCGTCCACTGAACTGTAGACATGTAGCACCAGGTCAAAGGTCAAACACAAAGCAGACCTGCTTCTGGTTCTGGACTTGGATCTGAAGCCTGTAGTTCAGTGTTTCTCCTCTGACGCTAGAGGGCGGAGCTCCACTCTGTTTAAACTCCTCCCACAGGACATGCTGAACCAATCAAAATGTAACATTTAAGAATTTAAAGTACAGATTATGTCACAGGATGTGACGTATGAAACATCCTGTCAAAATAAAGTGTGGTTAAACCAGGAGCTGATCGATCAATCATTTGTTTAAGTTTTAACCCCCTGTGACCTTTGACCTGTCTGACCTCACTGTTTGGACATTGTGCTGCAGAGACACCCGGGATTGAGGATTAAAAAGTGGGCGGTCCTACTCTATAATGTCATGCCCCCTTTTTTTTCCATTTTCCTCGCATCCCATGGGCGTGTCCCTCAGAGATCAGCTGTCTGTCAAAGACCAATGACCATTCCTACAATGGGAAGCCCCGCCCCTTTCATTGCTGGACAGAATGGCCACCACAGTCCTGGAGCTTGAACCTGTGAAGAACAAGTCTGCCCCCTGCTGGTTAAACACACAGTGCAGGCAGAAGACAAATCATGTTCATAAGTGTTTTATTAAATCACAGGGTCACGTGACCGACCAGTCTGTACACAGGAAGTAAAGAGACAGGAAGTGAACAGTTTGAGTCTGTCTCGCTCTCTTTCACACATTTACAATCAAAACAGTAACGTGTAATAAAAGGCGGAATGTGACTTTAAACATGTGGCTCTGGTTTTCGTCATTAATGCATTTATTATTAAAAAAAACACATAGTTGTTTAAAAGATTTTCAGGGGCTAAAGGAAGTTCCCTCCAAAATAAAAGCCTCCAATTGCTGTCACGTGTCTGTCCAGTAACAAAGGTTCAGTATTGATGGTGAAGTGTTTACATCAGGATTGTTGTTTGTTTACTCAGTTGTTGTCTTTGTCATTACACAGCTGTCTTGTAACTTTGTTGACTTGTTTACACTTATCTTGTTTTTATGTTTATCGGTTATTCAACTTATCTACATGTTTGTTTTGTCCATCTCATTTGTTTACACATTTGGTGACTCATACATGTTTGTCTTGTTTGTCATTTACACTTTTGTCATCCTGTTTACTTGTTTCCCATCTTGATTGTTTACACATTTGTAATCTTGTGGATTTGTTTGTTTGTCATCTTGTTTACTTACACCTCTTCTTGTTTATGTACATGTTTGTTTTGTCTGTCATTTGTTTACTCGTTTGTTTTCTTCTGATCCTACAGTCACTGTTCATCACAGTCTGAATGTTAAGAATACAAAAACGATGTTAGTGTCAGTGAAGTGGGCATGGTGCGTTCAGGGTCCGTTGTTGGTGTTGCTGTGGCAACGGCGACTGAGTCTGACGGCGCCGGCGTTCTGGCGACTCTGCAGCGTGTGTTGGACCATGTCCTTCCACTGATCGTCAGAAATCTCACGGGCCCACGCCGGGACGCCCAGAGACGGCAACGCCACGGCCGCCATCGTCCTCTTCACCAGCTCCACGTGGTCTGTGGACGACAGGAAGTGATGTCATCGTGATGTGTGCTGTGTGTGTTGTGTTTCCCTGGGGGAAAACTTTATTGAAACAAAGATGGCCAACGGTGCTGACCTGCGTCCATGGGGATGGAGGCTCGACTCCTCAGCGCTGCCGCCCCCTCAGGGTCGTCCTCCTCGTCACTGTCAGGGGGCGGGGCTTCAGGGAGGTGCAGACCCATCACCTGGAGGACACACGGGTGAGACACACTTCCTGTTTACTTATGGATTATTGATCCAACGGTGAACGCGAGTACTTTTACTGTATCTAATGTATCTTGTACGGCAGTATTGATACTTCACTTCTGCTG
This sequence comes from Brachirus orientalis, assembly GCA_016785285.1. Lineage (NCBI taxonomy): Eukaryota > Metazoa > Chordata > Actinopteri > Pleuronectiformes > Soleidae > Brachirus > Brachirus orientalis. The sequence goes on along the minus strand of JAFBJR010000369.1, from coordinate 297,261 downwards.
ACAGTACATGACAGTATATGTACTACTTAGGACCTGCAGTATTTGTATCTCAACTATACTACTGTTATATTACTGTACTGCTACAACATATTATCTGTAGTAGTTGTAGTACAGCAGCACTGCAATATTTGTAGTACTGCTCCATGACCCCAAGAATATTGAAATATATGTAGTATCTGGATTATTTGTACTAATATGGTGTTGTAGTATCTGTGGTACTTACTTCCTGCAGTATTTGTAATACATGTACTATGTGTTGTAATATGGTAGTGTAATATTTGTGGTGCTGCAGTATTTGTACTACTGACATATTTGTGGGACTAAAGTACATGTACTTCTACATGTCCTGCAATATTTGTAGTACATATATTATCTGTAGTACTATGGTAGTGTAGTATTTCTAGTACTATAGCACAGGTAGTACTGCTATATGTCCTGCATTATTTGTCATTCATGTAATATTAGTAGTACCTGAAGTGCTATGGAACTGTAGTACTACAGTATAGTACTACAATAGTACTGGAGCAGGATAATGAGCCGTGACTCACCTCGATCCTTCGCTGCATCTGCAGCTGCTGAACATGTGACGGCGCCGCCTCCCTCTCCTGCTCCTCCTCCTCCTCTTCTTGCTCCGCCCCCCTCTCCTCGCCGGTTGTGTCTCCTTCAGGTTCCTGGTTCAAAGGTTGGTAGTAATACGCCCCACTGTTCTCCTCTTCCTCCCCCTCCCCCTCCTCCTCCTCCTCACCCCCTCCCTCTCCCCCACTCCAAGCAGTGCCCCCTGCTGGTGGCGGCGGCGACGCTCCGTCAGTTGGACGCTCCGCCTCTCCCAGTTCGTCCTCAGAGCTCGGTAACACTCTCTCTGGTCCCATGGTGGCGCTGCACACTTCCATCCACAGACACACAGAGCCTGAGGGGGCGGAGCCACAAGATCATTATGTTACCCGATAACTGATCAATAACTTTTAAAAGAGTCTCAGTGCAGTGACTATTGATCACTGATCGATTCATCATCAGCTATTTTCATTAAGCATCAATAAATAAATAAATCATTAATTGAAAGAAACATTTGTCCATTTGTGTGTAGCACAGGTGAGGGTCTTCCTTCACAGAGGCGGCCATTTTGTATTATTATGTCTGTACAACAGGAAAAACCAGCCACAGCAGGTGGTTACTATGGAAACAAAGAAGAACTGCTCCACCCACAGAAGCATCTGAGAACCTTCACATAGACCTGGTCCTGGTCTACACAGAGATATGGACTACACAGAGACCTGGGCCTGGTCTACACAGAGATATGGACAACACAGTGACCTGGACCTGGTCTTCGCAGAGACATGGACAACACATAGACCTGGACCTGGTCTACACAGAGATATGGACAACACGGACTACACAGAGATATGGACAACACATGGACAACAGATAGACCTGTTCCTGGTCTACACAGAGATATGGACTACACAGAGATATGGACCTGGTCTGCACAGAGATATGGACTACACAGAGATATGGACCTGGTCTACACAGAGATATGGACAACACATGGACAACACATAGACCTGATCCTGGTCTACACAGAGATATGGACAACACATAGACCTGGACCTGGTCTTTGCAGAGACCTGAACCTGGTCTACACAGAGATATGGACAACACATAGACCTGGTCCTGGTCTACACAGAGATATGGACAACACATAGACCTGGACCTGGTATACACAGAGACATGGACAACACATAGACCTGGACTTGGTCTACACAGAGACATGGACAACACGTAGACCTGGAACTGGTCTACACAGAGACATGAACTATACATAGAGCATGGATAGTTCAGTAGTATATCTTTATCTTTAAAATAAAAGGTTGTGGATTTGATTCCCAGCTCCACTAGTCGACATGCCGATATTTTCTCGAGCAAGACACAAGTGATATATAACTACAAACCATTTACACTGACCTGGACCTGGTCTACACATAGACTCAGACCTGGACTGCAAATAGATCTGAACCTGTTCTGACCTCAGAGACCTAGAAAATACATAAAGCCACACAACACCTGAAATGTGGACCTAGTCTTCAAAAACCAGGATTCGGTCTCTGGATCTGGTATTTACATAGACCTGGACCTGAACTACTCACAGATCTGATCAAAACACTGACCTGGAACTAGTTGAAAGCACACAGGAACAGAAACACGAAGCTAACATGCTAACATACGGACTGGTCCCCTACTGTGTCACTCAATCACCTGTTCACGCGCTACAGCCTGAGTGAAGTGATGAACACCTGGAGCGGCTAACAGCTGTTAGCTGCTGTTAGCCGCTACTCTTCGACACAACAACAAAGGCTCAGGTGAGTGATAAGTTCACGGACTTACCTGTGTCTCTGTCTGTCTCTGTCTGTCTCTCTGTCTCTGCTCGGAACTGTGTTAGCTGTTTGCCGCTGCTAGCTGCGGCCGCAGCTGCTGAACAGACACTTCCGGGTATGACAGAGCTACGTCAGACACTTTTTAAATAGCAAAACTTTATTAACAACAAAACAGAAAAAAACAGTTTTTATTTGTTTTATCGACGTTCAAATGTGTGATCAGATTATAATAATTCTGATTGAATATGAATAGAATAATCCTAATATTAATCTAACAGCGTTTATTAATATTAAACACTCTGAGCAGCAGGTGGCGCATTTTCACTTCCATCGGTCAGAAAAAAACTATTGTTTTGAAAATCTGGAGCGGAAGTGTCTCAGTAGGGGCGCGCTCGTGTCTGTTATCTGTCGATCGATTTGCTCCTGATCAATAATAAATAACAATGACTGATCATTCTGAAAATCACTCTCCCCTTTTTTATTTTTCTACGTGACGTCACTGGCCGAAGAAGATTTAGCGAGGCTTAGTGACGTCACAGCAGCAGAGATCGTATGTAGAACAGGATGTGTCACTGATTTGTTTCAGGACGTGTGTGAATTTTGAAAAGAGTTATTTGTTTTTAACTATTTTATTTATTATTCTATTTTGTGGGAAAAAAACACATTTATTCAATTTCAGTGGTTATTTGTTTTATCGATTTTACATTATATTAATATTTTAAAATGTTAGATATTTAAATGTAACACAATTTTTTATCTGCATATTGCCATTACTTTTAAAAACTATACATATTTTACTGTTTTTGTGTCTATTTCGTTAAAACACAATATGACGTCATTGGTCGCTGTGCCGTTGCAGTGTTTGGACCCTGTAAATCTCTCAGAGTGAGACCTCCTGTCTGTCTCTCTTCTCTCTGGGTCTCATAGTAACGGTCACCTGCAGAAACACACCGGCACTAACGGGCTCCTCCGCCCGGTCTCGGCTCTCTGACCGACCCGCTCTGCAAAACCCGATCATTAGCATCGATCGGTTCCGGTGTCCGTCGCGGTTCAGAGGCGGCGCGTGGCCTGCGGCGGGATCAAAGACACCGGAGCAGCGGGTGATGACGTCAGCTCGTGAGAGTTCCGATCCTCCGCGCGTCGGCTGATCGATCATTTATCAGGTTTGAGTCAATCAATTATGAACGGATCGATGTCTTTATCGTCAATACTTTTGGTCGATTTTTTAAAAATCGTTTATTCTAGTGGTTTGTGTTTTTATTTAAATGTATTAATATTTTAAAAAATTAAAGACAACCTACTCAGATCAGGACTAGTACCATTGATAATCAATAGTTCCAGAACTATTGATCCCTGAGATCCTTCATCAATAGCTAATTTCTGGCCACTTCATCAGTTATGAGTTTATTGTTTCCATACATTGATCATTAGTCCTCAGTCTGTCCACTGTTCAGTTCAGTTCCACTTTTCCACCAGTAGAGGTCAGAACTTCTGGTTCCTGTTTCTGTTCATGTCTCAGAGTCCAGGTGCTTCCTGCAGGACACCCAGAGTTCCTGTGGTCCTGGAACTCCCAGAGGTCCAGTGGACCCGGGACTCCCAGTGTCCAAGTGAACCCAGAGTCCCAACGCTACCAGTGTCCCAGTGCTCACTGCAGTCCTGGGACTCCCAGTTCCTAGTGAACCCAGAGTTCCCGCAGTCCCCATTCTCTCAGAGTGCTTCTGTCCCAGGACTCCCAGTGTCCTAACACACCCAGTGTCCTGGCAAGGATGCTTCCCGCTTCCATCCAGATCACGGGGGAGCTGCTGTCGGCGGCCGAGGTCCAGGACATCTGTGAGAGTCTGAAGGAGGACGGCGTGCGGCTGCTGTCCGTCCGCGGCTGCCAGCTCTCTGACCGTGACTTTGGACGCATCTGCCGCAGTGTCGCCGAGGCTCGCTCCCTCGCTCAGCTCAACCTGAACCTGGGCGTCGTCTCCTGCATCAACCGGACACGACAGTTAGCCGACGCCCTGAAGACCAACCGATCCCTGCAGACCCTGTTGTGAGTACACCGACCAGCAGAGAGTGCTGTATCCTCTCTTCTCATTGGCTGTCAGTACCATGTGACTCTCATTTGGAGCATGAATTGATTTTGTCTCCCCCCTCCAGTCTCCATGGCTGCCCCCTGCTGGACGCAGGTCTGGTGACCCTGAATGTGGCACTGTCGACTCACCCGGCGCTGGTTTGCCTGGATCTGGGAGACTGCATGCTGGGAGACGAGGCGCTGGCTCTGATCTGTGGGATGCTGCCACCTGATGGAGCAAAGTCAGGTAACACTTCCTGTATGTTGTCATGGCAGCAACATGGTATATGAACAGTGACAGAACACCGGGAGTTTTAACATTAATATTTTTAACCTTACTCCGCAGGTCTCAGGGAGCTAACGCTAAGCGCTAACCCAGGAATCAGCTCCAAAGGTTGGTCTCGACTTAGCATCGCTGTGGCTCACAGTTCCCAGCTCCGAGTACTAAACCTGGACTACAACCCACTGGGTGAGAACATTCACAGAGACATGGACAGAAGGTTCTGATGTTTCTGATGATAGGCTAGGTGAGCCTAGCCAAGACTGGACTAGTTTAGCTCATTCCAGGAAACAGGGACAATAATAGGCTAGCTTAGCTTAGCAGGAAGGCTGGAAACTGGCAGAACAGCAAGTTAGTTTAATGTAGCATAGAGGCTGTGAATTTGTACAACAGTAGGCTAGTTTAGCTTAGCATTGATCATGGTGCTGGTTCTGTCTCAAGGTGACCAGATTGCTGGGATGTTGGCTGTTGCCGTGGCGTCCAGCAGAACCCTGGAGGTGTTGGACCTGGAGGGAACCGGACTCTCAAACCAGTCAGCACAGGTGGACCAATCACAACACTCAGTCCTCTCCTCGTGGAGTTTGTTTGTTTGTGGTGCAAGGTGTGTGTTTGTCCAGTGGGGGAGACACTGAGCTGCTTCTGTCTCTGCACAGGTCTTCCTGGACATGGTAGAGAACTACCCGACCAGTCTGCGGGTTCTGGTTCTGGCAGAAAACAACATCAGTCCCGAGCTGCAGCAGCAGATCTGTGACTTGCTGTCTGAAGGAGAGGACGACGACAGAGAAGCTCCTCCCCTCCACACAGGTCCCACCTCCAGGAGTGTCCTGGTGCCAATCAGAGACAAGTACCAACCAATCAGTGACAAGTACCAGCCCCCCACCTGGCTACCACACAGCAGTAAGGGCTGAACCTTCCCACTGTCCCCAATCCTGTCCACGCTGTTCCTAGAAGACTATCTTCTCAATCTTCCCTAAAAGACTGTCCCCTGAAGTCTATCCTCTAGAGATTGTCCTCTAAAAACTGTCCTTTATAATAGTCTGTCCTCTTAAGACTGTCCTCTAAGTCTGTCTCAGGTTAGCTTGGCTTTGCATAAAGACAGGTAACAGGGATAAGAGCAGGACAGCTTAGCTTAGTGTGAAGACTATAAATGGCAAGAAGAGCATGTTAGCTTAGCTAGCTAAGCTAGCTTAGCTTAGGATAAAGACTAGAAAGAGTGAGAAGAGCAGGCATGCTAGACAGGAAACAGAAGAGCAGGACTAGCTTAGCATAAACACTGGAAACTTGGAAAAGAGTAAGCAATTTTAGCATTTCGTAGCATGAACACTGGGAAATTGATATGTTGGCTTAGCTTAGCATAGACAGGAAAGAGTGAGAAGTGCTGGGTTATCCTACCATAAAGACTGAAAACTGGGAGAAGACTGAGCTACCTTAGCTTAGCATGATTGGGAACTGGTAAACAGGTGTGTTGGATTAGTTTAGCATGAAGACAGGAATCAGGGAAAATAGCTAGGTTAGCTTAGCATGATGCCTGGAATCTACAAAATCTTTGCAAACATCATAGCTGAGTGTTTTTTGTGTCTAACTTGCTTTTATGTTGAGGTTTGTCTCTAGCCTTTATGCTAAGCTAAGCTAACAGTGACAGTATGATCAGAGCACAGACTCACGTATTTGTTTGTTTGTTTTGTGGATGATCTATGTAAACAACAAACATGGAGCTAAATGTTGTTCTTTGACTCTACAGACTCCGCCCCTCAGACACTCATGCTGACGTCAGGTCTAGGTGAGAGCCTATTGGCTGAGACTGAGATGTGACCCCTCCCCCTCCTCCTCACACAGTCACTTCCTCTTGTCACAGAATTTAAATTTGATTGTTTGGTTTTTTTGAGTTTGAATGTTTGTTTCTTCACTGATCACCTGATCACGAGCAGCCAATCACATGCTTCTGCATGGTTTGATGTAGCACCTGTAAAAAAAAAACAACCTCAACTCACAAGTGACTTAAGTACAGTTCTGCTGTCTGGTCAGGCTCCGCCCACATCATCATCATCATCGTAGCAGCAGGTTAGCTTGTTTCCCTCTGATTACTCCTTACAGGTGGGTGTGGTTTACTGAGATTCCCCAATCAGATGGTAATTAGAGCTGGTGGGCGGAGCCTGACCAAACTGTGTAGCCTGTTTCTGATGAATGTATCTTTGTGTGTTTGTCACAATAAAACTGTTTACAATGAGTCACTGAATCACCTGATCACATGATCGCTGACGACGTACAAAGGACAAAGTGTAGGAACGCTGAATTCAGTTTAATCAATAATCAAACACTGATCAGCCTCCAGTCTTTGATGAGATTGAGTCATCGTACCAGATGATGACATCACGGTTATCCACTGTAATAATCAATAATCACTTCACTTGGTCGTCACAGTAACGTCCCGTCAGAGGCATCGCCACGTTAGTCCAGAAGGAAATGACATCACAGACGCCGTCTCCGTCACAGTTTATTTGCATATCATCAGCAGGTGCATGATGGGAGAATCAGACTACAGTCAGCTGACCCCTGGGCCTTGCTCGCCCTCTCTCTCTCTCTCTCTATACGGCCTCTGTGTTCAGTTTCTTCTTCTCTGGCTCGGCGACGTTCAGGAAGCTGATTGGACGCTCAGACTCGTCCCGCTGCGCTCGCCGTCTTTTCTGTGCTGCTGTTAACCGCGATGTCACCGTCCAGCAGGGGGCGTGTCCACAGTCCCTGCAGTGACCCTGCAGGATGAAGGCAGCGGTCAGCACCACCACGGCCAGCGTTAGCGCCGCCAGCACCAGCACCACGACGAGCTCGGCGTCCGATAAACCTGTGGCGCCGCGTTCGCTAACTGTCACCCTGAACAGCCGGTCGTCATGACGACTACCGTTACTGCTTGTCCTGTAGTTCTTATCCACTGTGGTCAGGTGGTGTCTGACCCCGCCTCCTCCTCCCTCCCATCCATCATGGCTGTTCAGCGGCGTGTCACAGGTGGCGCCGGTGAACCCGGGCGCGCAGATGCAGTGGAAGCCTCCGGCGCGGTCCAGGCAGCGGCCGCCGTTGAGGCACGGACGACTGACGCAGTCGTCCATGTTGACGGTGCAGAACCGTCCAGTGAAGCCGGCGGGACAAAGACACGAGAAGCGGTTCACACCGTCCACACAGGTGGCGCCATTTCCACATGGCGTCATGAGACAGTCGTCCACGTTGGTCTCACAGCGCGGCCCCGTGAAGCCGACCAGGCAGAGACACTTCAACACCGCCGCAAAACCGTCCGCGTCTTCACACAGGCCGCCATTTTTACACGGAGACCTGGAAACAAGGAGAAAGAAACACGCAGACGTCGGCACTGATGTGACCTGATGGTGGCGCTGTCAGGTGTTTTTAAACATCAGAAGAACTTGGACACACCTCCTCTGACGACACGGCCCCGCCTTCAGGTGACAGTTTCGTCCATGGAAACCATCAGGACAGAGACACACATACTCGCCGCTGTCGTCCGTCACGCAGGACGCTCCATTCTGACACGGACGCAGCCGTGAGCACACGGACAGATCTGAGTGACCAATAAACAATCAATAAACAAAATGAAGTAAAAAAACAAACAAAAAACATAATAGTCAGATCAGGGGTCAGAGGTCAGACCTTTGTCGCAGAAACGCCCCGCCCACCCCGCATCACAGCTGCACTGCCACGGCTGCTGACAGGTGCCGTGGACGCAACCGGGCATCAGGACGCAGCGGTCGCAGCGCTCGCCATCCCAACCAGGGTCACACCTGGACACAGAGACGCAGAGACACCGGTTCGGACTCTGTATTGACTTACATTCACTCGGACACACTAGTCTCAGAACAACTGGTCCCAACGAGGTGTTTTACCAGATATTGTCCCACAGAGGTCACACACACACAGCGTCTGGTTTCCATGACTTCTGAGGACACTGACTTTTCTGTCCACATGGACACGGAACGGAACGGAACCCTTAAACATTCAACATGTGTTCACCTTAAAATACGACAATCTACATTATGAGGACTTGATTTCTGTCCCATAAGGAAGACAAGTCCCCATAACATGAGTGTGTGAACAGATGTTGGTCCCCACAACATGAGCATTACCTGGGACACAGAGACGCAGAGACACCGGTTCGGACTCTGTATTGACTTACATTCACTCGGACACACTAGTCTCAGAACAACTGGTCCCAACGAGGTGTTTTACCAGATATTGTCCCACAGAGGTCACACACACACAGCGTCTGGTTTCCATGACTTCTGAGGACACTGACTTTTCTGTCCACATGGACACGGAACGGAACGGAACCCTTAAACATTCAACATGTGTTCACCTTAAAATACGACAATCTACATTATGAGGACTTGATTTCTGTCCCATAAGGAAGACAAGTCCCCATAACATGAGTGTGTGAACAGATGTTGGTCCCCACAACATGAGCATTACCTGAACACACACACACACACACACACTGATGTCTCACCGACACACTCCGGTCTCGTCACAGTGACTGTTGGTGACGTTACATCTGCAGTCGATTTCTAAGAGAAGAAGAAGACAGAGACACATCAGAGTCGTCAGCCGTGTTTTCTTTTCATTGGACGCCGGCTGTGTCTCAGCTGTTAGGACACTTCAGTGTCTGTGGTGGGACATTAGCAGCAGACAGTCTGACCTCTGACCTTGAGCAGCGCCACGACACGTGGCGAGAGAGAGAGAGATAGAGAGACAACTGTTAACGACCTGCTGCTTACACACACACACACACACAGTAGACACACTCTCCTGACCTCTGACCTCGGTCAAGCGGCGTCTGGAGTGAAGCAGGATTGTTTTCAGAAGCAATAGATTTGTCTCTTTGACTCAGGTGTCACATGCCTGCAGCGGCAGGTGGGAGGAGCTTAATGTTAATCTCAACCACATGCTCAGAAGGGGGCGGAGTCACTGAGGAGTTAGCGAATGATCGAAAGAATAAAATTCTGGCGTGTTGTTAAAGAAACATGAACAAAATAGTGACGTGTTAATAGATAAATAAATGTAAAGAAAATATTTACATGTTTTCGGAAACAAAATGTCAATGCACTGACGTATTTATTAACACAAAACAAATGTTAACAATGTAAACAAAGTGTCAACAGGCTAATTGATGGAAACGAAATTTAATGGAAAATTAATAATTTAATGGACGTCACCTAAATATTAACATGAAATAAACGTAAACAAAATATCGACATGTCTTTTGACGTAACCAGAACAAACTTGTTTATTGGTGTGAACTGATGTAAATAAACAAAACCTAAACATCGACATTTAGAAGTAAATATTCACGTTTATTGACGTAAAAAATAAAACATAAATGACTTATTGACGTTTATGCTCACGAAACATCCTTGTAAGTTGGCTCCTGATTGCACAGTGACATCATGATCATGTGACCTACCTTCAGCTGAGCAGGGCAGCACTATGAAGACGACGATGGCGGCGATGGCGGCCACAGCGAGGGCGGCAGACATGACGGCTGCAGATGAAACCACCTGAAACAGAGAGAAAAGCCGTGAGTCTGACCTGGATCCACATCAACAAAGATCTGGGCAAGAACAAAACCAGCCCAGAACCAGAGCAGCTGAAACCAACTGCGACGCCACCATGTGGTCAGGAAACGGTCGGTGTGGTCGACCTTCACTGAGGTGAAACTGACCTCAGGTCAGATCTGGGTCTCAGTGACATCAGAGCTTTTTAAAGACATCATCCAGTGTCTCCGGCGTCTGAAACCTGATCAGCTGACTGACCGCTGAGTCTTTGATGGGGACGTTTGACACGTCAGCACCAGTCCATCATGATCTCCTCTTCTGTTTTGTGGGCGGAGCCTTTTGATCACGATGTTGGCCGTCGGCCCACAGAGCTGTGACCTCGTGTTTCAGTCAATCTGCAGGTCCACATGTCGCTCTCTTCCAGGAACTGACACAGCACAGAATCCTGCTGAGCTAAGCTAAGCTAACCATTTCACCCAGTTTCCATATTGGTGCTAATGTAAACTCATGGTATCCCTCTTTTTTCAGTCCATGTGCTAAGCTAGGCTAATTATATCCACTGCTTCCAATCCTTGTATAAAGCTAAACTCACTGTTTTTCTTAAATTTTGATGTTAAGCTAAGCTAAACACTTTCCTCTATTTCTAGCCTGTGTGCTAAGCTGAGCTAACAGTTTCTCTTTGCTTCCAGTCTTGGCACAAAGTTAAACCCTCTGTTCCCCCTTCTTTGTCTCAGTGCTAAGCTAAGCTAACCCCTTTTCAATCTTTTTGGTCTATCTGCTATCTGTGTGCTAAGTGAAGCTAACATTCTCCATATTTCCACTCTGTGTGCTCAGCTAACAACTTCCCCATGCTGCCAGTCAATGTACCAACAGTTAGCCCGTTTCCAGTCTGTGTGTTAAGCTAAGCTAACATTCTCTGCATACTCCCAGTCTGTGTGCTAAGCTAACATCTTCTCCATACTTCCACTGTGTGCTTAGCTAGTAATCTCGTTTTCAGTCCTAGTGCTAAGCTAAGCTAACAGTTTCTGCATATTTTAAATCTCTTTGGTAAGAGAAGCTAACTTTTTTTCATGCTACCAGTCTGTGTACCAGCCCCAGTTTCCAGTCTGTGTACTAAGCTAAGCTAGCGGTTTCTCCATGCTTCCTGTCTGTGTGCTGACCTAAGCTAACATTTGCTGCACTTTAAGTCTAGTCTGTGTGTTAAACTAAGCTACAGTTTTCAGTTTGTGTGCTAAGCTAAGCTAACAGATTGTGAGCACCTGGACCTTGGACAAACTTGGAGTCATGTGACCTGGTGTGTTTCCAGCTTCCTGTTTGTACCTGCTGGAGTTTGTGTCTCCTCCTGCTCACAGCAGCTTGTTTGCTCGTGTCTCACGTGTCCATGTGGACAGTTTTCCTGTCCTCGTCTCCTCTTCCTGCTTCGGTCTGTGCAGCCCGTTGCTGTAGCGACGATCCTGATCTCGCTCTGCCCACACAGGCTGCTGACAGACGGCGGCGGCGGCAAGAAACAAACGCCACGACCATTTTGTAGATCTTACAGTGACAAACAGGAACTGACATGCCTGGATTACTGTGAGTCTGTGTGTGTGTGTGTGTGTGAGAAAGGATAGCAACAGGTGGCTAATTTATTGCTTTAGCTCGTACCCATTCATACACACACACACACATTTACCCAGCTATCCTTGTTAGGACATGCATTGACTTCCATTCATATGGACAGCCTAACTGAACTCTAACCCTGATGCCAGTTCACATTTAACCTTTGACCTTACCCAGAGCCTCAGACATCAAGTTCTGACTTATCAAGACCAGGTCCCCATGAGGACTACAAGAGAATCCTGAAGAGGGATCAAAAACCTGTACTCACACACACAGGTTTGTGCAGGACTGTGCATTGACTTCCATTCATTTAAACAGATGAATCAAAGCCGCATCACTAACCTTAACCAAAACCAGTTAATGACTAATACTAACTTTAACCTATAAACACAATTCAAATCCTAAACTTTAACCGGTTCCTCAGAAATGAGGTTCTTCCTCATTAGGACCAGGTTTTGGTCTCCATGAGGACTACTGGTCCTGACAAGGTCAGTGTTTCGGTCCTGAAGAGGTGACACATACAAGAATAAACACACTGAGGAAGTGAAGTGTCATGTGACTCAGGTCTCACCACTTGGTGGCGCCACCATGTGATAAGGGTTAAAGTTCGACCAGGCTGAGCCGGATCCTGCCAGGACAAGAACTAGAACATCTGTGTTTTGGGTCGTGGTAAACAAAGATAATAACATCAGTTTGAAAAATGCTTGTATTATATTTTTATTTTTAATTTTGATAAAGTCAGGGGTTCTATGTTGGTTCTGGTTCAACCCATATCAAGTACAGATGAAGACTAAATATGCCATAGGTAGGTGGCGCCAGTGACTCCCCCTGCTGGTCAAGACAAAAGCTAGCTACCTACGAGTTAGCACAGTTTAAAAAATTTTATAAGTACTTTTTCTACTAGTTGGTTTACGGTTAGAACTGTTAGCTGATTGTTGCTCTGTGTGTGAGCTTTTATGCTATAGCTAGTTAGCTAAACACGTTTACCTTTTTCAGCTGTTTGATGCAGATTTAGCAAAGCTAGCTCTCACGTTAGCAGCCACACAATGTGTTGGAGGAAAAGAAGAAGAAATCTTTAAAATGTCTGATCATTAAACTCCGACGACTCCTGCAGGAGGCAATAGCTGCCATGGCAACCGAGGAGGAAGAGGCGGAGTCTCAGCACTGTGACGTTTGTGAGCTTTTGATCAGAAAGTGAAAAGTTACCAGTGTTTTTTGTTGTTCACGTGAATGAGACGACCTTTGGCCCAGGTCAAAGGTCAGAATGTCAGAACACCCAGCATGTGTGTCACTCCAGATTTAGACGCACAGTGTCTCCCTGTGCTTTTACTTTGAAGGGCTGGTATTTACAGACTGTTTTTACGCACTGTTGAAATTTTTACGCTTATGATGTCATAGTAATGTTTGTGACATCACATGGAAACATGTCACATGAGCAAAATAAAGTTTCCTGTTCTAAGAATAATAATATTAACAGACAGTGTTTTTTAAACAGTTTATAAAAAGTAACTGATTATTAACTATTTGTGATTAGTTTGTCATTATATACTGTGTATATACACACACACATTAGAACTGAAGTTCAAACAAAAATCACAAACATGCAACTGATAAACAGACAACAGTGAGTGTCTTTACCTTCTGCTGCTGCTGCTGCTGCTGCTGCTGCTGCTGCTGCTCTGTCGCTCTGATGCCTGCTGCTGCTGCTGCAGCTCAATTTAAACACACACACACCCACATCCTCCAACACACACACACACACACACACACACACACGGTTGTGCTTCATTCATAGTGAGAAGCCTCATAGACATAATATAGTCCCTAGCCCTAAACCTAATCCTAATCCCAAAACCAGATCTTAACCCTGAAAAAGCCCTTTAACCCCATGAAGACCAGACAAAATGTCCTCACTCTATATGGTTTATATGATTTTTGGTCTTCACAAAGCAACAAATACAATTGTATAAACACCAACAAAGTGAGGACATTTTGTCTGGTCTTCACTTCTTTAAAGGGCTTTTTCAGGGTTAAGACCTGGTTTTAGGGTTAGGGTTATAATTGGGTTAGGGTTAGAATTGGTTTAGGTTAGGGTTAGGGTAAGGGTCTAGAGAATGTATTATGTCTATGAGGGTCCTCACTATGATAGAAGTACAAACGTGTGTGTGTGAAACAGCTCAGTGGAGAATCATGTGTTAATTAAACTCATAAACACAGTCACAGTCATTTTTCACACGTTCACACTGTCAACATCAACAACAACAACAGTGATGATGATGTGAACGCTGATGTCAAAGGTCACCAAAGTTTATTTATATCACACAAGTAAAGCCAAACAAAGTTGTACCAAAGTGTTTTCAGTATAAAATAGAAAAAGTGCAACAATATAAATATAAAAAGCACGAGTCAGTTGCAGTATAACAAACACAAAGTGTCAAAGAAAACAGGAAACAAACAGCTGACGTCTCACAAACAAACATGACAACAGTGTAAAACCATCAATGTCCCATGTTTAACCTCACATTTAGAAAACAAAAACACGACAGATTAATTCATGACAAACCACTTTAAATCCAGTCAGTACCACTCTTGTCGCTCTCTAGGGGGCGCCACAGTGGATGACCCACATATTGGATTTGGCAGAGATTTATCTGGGTTTGGGATGAACACTGGGAACCCGCTGGGTGTGACACCTGTCCAGCTAACACTGAGAAATGGGGATTGGGCAATTCAGTCCTTGATCTGGCAGAGACTTGAACCGGCAACCTTCCAGACAGCCATCTGCACCTCTGTTGCTAAGCAACAATGGCAAAAGGAGACAGAGACAGAGTCTGTAGACCAGACATCAACACTAACCAAGAAAAAATAATCTCTAATCTCTCAATGCCCCCGAGTAAAGAGACCATATCTCAGGCTCCACCTCTTCATTGGTTGCTAGGCAACAGCCTCCCCTTTTTTTCCAGGACACCAGAACAAACTTTTGTCGTGTCTTCATGTTTGATTGTTGTCTCACACGTTGTCTCAAGATAACGTTTGTTTTCATTTTACTGAACACATTTGTTTTGATGTTTCGTGAGGCAGGATTTAGCTTGTCTGCCTGCCTGCCTGCCTGCCTGCCTGCCTGTCTGTCTGTCTGTCTGTCTGTCTGTCTGTCTGTCTGTCCAGGCTCAGGGTCAGACTCAACAGAGTCTTTGTTTCAGTCCAGGATCTGTTGTCCAGATGTTGTCAAAATGTCTGTTGTCAACTGTCCCAACTGTCCTAACTGTCCCAACTGTCCCAACTGTCCCAACTGTCCTGACTGTCCCAACTGTCCTAACTGTCCCAACTGTCCCAACTGTCCCAACTGTGCCAACTGTCCTAACTGTCCCAACTGTCCCAACTGTCCTGACTGTCCCGACTGTCCCAATTGTCCTAACTGTCCCAACTGTCCCAACTGTCCCAACTGTCCCAACTGTCCTAACTGTCCTGACTGTCCCAACTGTCCTAACTGTCCCAACTGTCCCAACTGTCCCAACTGTCCTGACTGTCCCAACTGTCCTGACTGTCCCAACTGTCCCAACTGTCCCAACTGTCCTGACTGTCCCAACTGTCCTAACTGTCCCGACTGTCCCAACTGTCCTGACTGTCCCAACTGTCCCAACTGTGCCAACTGTCCCAACTGTCCCAACTGTCCCAACTGTGCCAACTGTCCCAACTGTCCCAACTGTCCCAACTGTCCCGACTGTCCTAACTGTCCTAACTGTCCCAACTGTCCCGACTGTCCTAACTGTCCTAACTGTCCCAACTGTCCCAACTGTCCTAACTGTCCCAACTGTCCCAACTGTCCCAACTGTCCTGACTTTACTGTCAAAAGTTAGGACAATTGTAAAAGTAAGTTCAAAATAATAACAATAAAAAGTAAAGGTTTGTCCTCAGGTTTACACTAATGCTGTGTTTTTAAAGTGTTGACGATGTTTCATGCTAATGTTTTTATTTGTGCGTAAAAAAATGAATTAAAACACAACATTGAAAAGAGATTTCTAAGAAAAAGTCACAGTTAAATGTATTTTAACTGGAGATGAAGATGAAAGAAAAATCATGTTATTAAAAAAAAGAGACGTTTTAATCTCAAACAGGAAGTAACTCTCTCTCTCTCTTGCTCTCTCTCTTTTGTGGTGGTAGCAGGTGGAGTTAATGTGCCATAGCTTAGATACTTGTGTGTGTGTGTGTGTGTGTGTGTGTGTGTGTGTGTGTGTGTGTGTGTGTGTGTGTGAGTGTGTGTGTGTGTGTGTGTGTCACAATGCCTTTGTTTTTCTGGTGACAAGAATGGGGGGGGGGCAGCCTTGACCCTTTCTTCACCACAGCAGCTGAGCCACACACACACTCATGTTTGTGCTTCTATCATAGTGAGGACCCTCATAGACATAATACATTCACTAGCCCCTTACCCTAACCTTAACCATCATAACTAGATGCCTAACCCTGAGCCTAAAACCAGGTCTTAACCCTGGAAAAGCCCTTTAAAGAAGTGAGGACCAGACAAAATGTCCTCACTTTGTAGGGTTTATATGATTTTTGGTCCTCACTCTGCAGCAAGTACAAGAACACACACACACACCTAATATCCTATATCCATCCATACTTCCCTTCTTCCATCCTTCCTTCCTTCCTTCCTTCCTTCCTTCCTTCCTTCCTTCCTTGCAGTCATCAAACTTTAAACTTGTAACAAAACAAACAAATATGCAAAAAACACAATAAACATTAAAGGGATAGTTCCATTTTTAAGGTGTGGTTGTATGAGGTGTTGTTATCGACAGGTGTAACGACAGATCATGTGATTTTTTTTTTAATTTGACACCTGGTGTTAACATGCATCTCCAGTGTCCACCTCCAAATCTGATGCTATCTGATCACGGTTACACAGCGTCTGTGTGTCGCCACGTCAACGACAACGCTGGCCGCACATAGAGTCGTGCTATTGTGTGGACATGGACTGTTTCTGTCCATGTCCACACATGGACATGGACACGGACTCCTCTGTTTCTGTGCAGTTTCGTTGCTGCTTTCACGTTTTAAATGTGATGTTTTGTTTTTAATCTGCTGAACTTGTTTCTGGACGTGTGTCTGTCCATCCTGGGAGACAGATCCCTCCTCTGTGGCTCTTCCTGAGCAGTGGCGTGTCCAGACTTTCTTTACTGTGGGGGCCAAAGTGGGTCACTGACTAAAGCAGGGGTGGCCAGGATTTAGTGATGTATCAATCACCCGACCGTAGGAGCCTAAAGATCACCTGTGTGTGCATCAACACAGGATGGATTTACTGCTTTTTCTTTTGTAATTCATTTAATTACTAAAATTACAGTGTTTCAATTTTATTTTTAAAAATAAATAACCCAAGTCATCACGACAGAGTGGCACCATAAAAATGTAATATAAAGCCTGAAGCTTTTATTTGTGCAACCAAAAAGGCACAATACAAAATAACACATAGGCTAATGATATAAAGCGCCAACGAAATAACATATAAGATAAAATAAATAACTTAAAAATAAATAAATAAATAGCCCCCCTAACCCTAACCCATGCAGATAGAAAATCATGCCAGCAGTGCAGCGGGCCGTGACACCTGGGCCAATCAGATTTTAACCCTAGACACGCCCATGTTCCTGTGGTTTGTCCCATTTTTCCCCTGTACAAAGGGTTTTTGTGGAGTTTTCCCTCACTCGATGTGAGGGTCAAAGGTCAGAGGGTGTCACTGCTGTGCAGACTGTAAAGCCCTTTTTAAGGAAATTGTCTTTGTGATGTTTGGTTTTACAAATAAAATTGACTTGATTTCTGTTCACTGTGGTTACATGCGTCAAACAAGTGAACAGATGCTACCTGATCAAGAAAACGGATTTTAATGCCAGGAGTAAAGCAGGTGATAAAGGGGCCACATCAGTGCCAGACCAAACCAGGTTAATGGGAAGGGCTGTGTCGTAAAAAACCTCAACAAATCAAATATGCAAGTGACGGAAAACACTTTAGGGCCTTTAGGGGGCCGCTGTGGTGCCCCCTAAAGGCAGAAGCCGAAAGAAGAAGAAGGTCAGAGGAGTGGCTCAGTGCATGTCCAGCAGGGGGCGGACTAGCAGCCTCGCCCCCATTCTCCTGATGAAATTAAATGAATGGGTTAAATAGGACTTTAATAGTGAAAAGATCCAAACATTTACTAACTCTGCTTTGTCATAACTTCACCATCATGTGACCAACCTTTACATTCAGCCACAAACCACCTGATGAAATTCCATCTTCACTGAAAACAGTGACATTGTCTTTATATGGGAAACTACTATAAGAAAATAAAAAATAAACAGAATTTGTTTAGTTTCCACTGGTGTGAAGCTTCCAAATGAGGTTCGACTGTGTGCTGGAGGAAATATCGGACATGTCGGAGACGTTGGACATGTCGGACAGACACCAGCAGCTGCTGTCTCAGTGTCGTGTCCTTCATTCCCATCATGACTGTCATACCAGAGGAGAGCTGCATTGTTGTGCAGCAGCTGGACATTGTCCTCGTCTTTCTGCTCTGCACACACACACACACACACTAATCTGTCCAACAGCTGTTTGTGTGTCTTTCTGTCCCCGTGAGACAGTGAGACAGTCACAGTGAGATGATAAACACACTCGCTCAGTATTCCTGTGGTGTTGCACCTGGAATGTGTGTGTGTGTGTGTGTGTGTATTTCAATTAACTCATTGTTAATTGAGGTGGAGGATGTGAAGCTGTTGCTATGCAACTACAGAGTCAGTTGAAATGTTTTTTTTATTTCACTTTTTCATGAAGAGACTGAAGAATGTTTTAATTTCATATTTGTTTCATGATTCATGTGGGGTTTTTTGTTTATTTCCTGTCGAATGTTTTTTAAGTTTGATCTTATAAGATACTCATGCTAAGTCAACAATGACTTACTCACTTAATAAAATATAATGTAGTTTAAGTCTACAATATCTTCAGAACATGTTCACGTCTTTATCTCACTGTTAGACAGACTTTTCCAACAGGAAACTTTAGTTTGTAAACCACTCACTCTCCCACACCAAAGTCCATAGAGAAAATCAGTGATTTTAGCTCACAGGGACACAGGAGCTGCTGGTCTACTGCTGCCTCGTGTGGTCACTTTGTGTCACTGAGGTAAATCTGAACAAAGGATTTGAAACACTGAAGTGACAAAATAAGACATTTAAAGTTACTGATGGAGGCAGCAGTGGATCAACAGCTCCTGTGTGCTGTGATGTAAAATCACTGATTTTCTCTATGGACTTTGGTGTGGGAGAGTGAGTGGTTTACAAACTTCACTTTCCTGTTGAAAAAATCTGTATTATACCTTAGTCTCAATTGTAAAATAAATAAATAAATAAATAAAAAGTGTAATCTCTGGTTTAATTTTTCACTGGTTCACAGCAGCAGGGGGCGCTCACAGCACAGTCAGCCCTGACTATGTTTCAAATACCTCACTTCAAAAGACCAGAACTGTCCCTTTAATTTTCCCACATTCCCAGATTGTGTTGACAGGATGCTTCACTGTATCACTTCACTGTTTTGGGATAAACACACACACACACATACTGGTTTCCATGACTACAGAAGACATTCCATTGACTTCCATTCATTTCCTGCAGACTTACTCTAACCTTAACCATAATTACTAGTGTCCTAACCCTAACCCTGACCCTAACCTCAGCCTAACTTTAAAACATGTCTTCACCTTAAAATGGAGTCATTTACGTTATGGGGACTTGATTTTTGTCCCCATAAAGAAGACAAGTCCCCATAATGTGAGTGTGGAGACACATTTAGGTCCCCACACAAACAGAGTTTTTATTTAGTGTTCACCTTATTGCCATCTACTGACTGTCTGGAAAATTACAATGTTGTGCTGTAGGTGTATTTGTGTCATGTGTTATATGTACAATATAATATAATATAATATAATATAATATAATATAATATAATATAATATAAATCACCGAACTTCACCTTTATAGCTACACATGCCGTTACGTGACGTCAGGACGTAGTGCGTACGGGGGGGGTCTTGGAACGAGGGTCGGGATTCCTGAGGATTACCCATCATGCCCCGCGGGTAAAGATGGCGACAGCTGAGCGGAGAAGATCAACTTTATCCTCCCGGCTCTGAGCACTTCTCCTGCCGGACGTGGCTGCGTCCCCTCCCGCTCCCTGCCACCGCCTCCTGCCTGGATCCTCCACCGCCGGACCGCGGCTTCTTCCCGGCCTCGGATCAGTGCGTAGCCCCCCCCGTCCTCCCTCACTCCCCCCCTCCTCGCCCCGGTGGAACAGCGAAGCAGCGGCTAAAGTTTCCTCTCGTCTCCGGTCTCCGGTGGTTTGTTGGCGGAGACGACGTGAACCGGGCCGCGCTGAGCCCGTCTCAGGTGAGTGACAGAGCGTGTTAGCCGCGGTCAGTGAGCGGGGGAGAAGGCTCGATACTGTCGGTACCGTCTACGAGTGACAGCTCGTGAAGTGGGCCACAGTCAGAGCCGAGCTGGTCTCAGCGGGACCGGGTCCAAAACCGAGTCCACACCGAGTCCACCCAGGGTCACTGACGGAGGGTGGGGTCGGTCGGTCGGTGTGTGTGTGTGTGTGTGTGTGTGTGTGTGTGTGTGTGTGTGTGCGCGTGCGTACACATGCTCTCAGGTGTGTGTGTGTGTATGTTCTTGTATTTGTTTCCTCTTTAGGACCTTGTCTGTCATAAACACTGACCTTGTCAGGACCAGTAGTCCTCATGGAGACCAAAACCTGGTCCTAATGAGACAGAACCTCATTTCTGAGCAACTGGTTAAGTTTGGGACTAAGATTTGAATTGTGGTTAGATGAGGTTAAGGTCATTAATTGGTTATGTTTGGTTATGGTTCAGGTTAGTGATGAGGTTTTGTTTGGTCCGTCCAAATGAATGGACGTTAATACATAATCTAACGTGTGTGTCAAAGGTTTGATAATAAGTTGATTAATTATTGATTGAGGCAGCAGATAAGCAGTTATGGATTCATTATTTCCAGGTTACTTATTGGTTAAAGTTCGTTGGGTTAGGGTTAAGGTACCCTTACTAGTTAGTTGCCCAGTTGCTTTAAACTAAGTGTGTTCAGTTCAGTTAATAATATGTTATGAAGAAGTGAAAACATGTTTGAGTTCTCTGTGATTCATCAGAGAAATCTGTTAGCATAGTGACATTATGGCTGAAAACAAACCATAATGCAGTTAAGGTCTGGCCTGGACTGTTGAGGTCTGGTCTGTCTTTGCACGCATGCGCGCAGTATTTGAAGTGAGGACACTCATAGACATCATGCATTCCCTGGCCCCTTACCCTAACCATCGCAGCTAATTGTCTAACTATAACCCTTAACCTAAACTCAATTATAACCCTAAAACCAAGTCTTAACCCCCAAAAAGTCTTCACTCCTGTGGTTTTTAAGTTTTTTTGGTCCTCACAAAGACACCCATACAAGAGCACACACACACACAGACCTGTTGATGTCACTTCATTGATTTGTGTTGGAAACAGGATTATTAGCTTTTGTTGTCTCTTAGCTTTAGCGTGTGATGCCTCTCTTTCTGTTATCCTCCATTTTATTTCAGCCTCTGTTTTTTTTCTTTTGGTCCCTTTTTTAACTCATAGGTTAATGGGATTTAATTCAACTTTAACAATTATATTCAGGACCTAGTTTGTATTTTCAGATAATCTAATCTGTATTTTACACAGTAATTTTAGTTTGCTAGCCTGCATTTTTGTTTCAGTGTGTAGCATTATTCATATGTTTATCTGTGTTAGCCAGTGTTTTAGCTGATTAATGCAGTATTTGTTTTAACTTTGTAGCATGTTAAGATATGTATGCTATTGCTTTAGCCAGTATTTTCTAGCTGTCTGTTCAACTGTTTTAATCCTGAAACAATGTTAGCCTGTCAGTCTAGCTTTAGTATGTGTACTTATTTTTTACTGTGGGTGTTTATAGCACATTATTTATGTTTAAATCTGTAATATTTAAGATGTTATTCTGTATTTCTATCTTGTCTGTATATTGTATACAGACAAGAATATTGAACTTATTCTTAGCAGGCTTTGTTATTTGAGTTTGTCAGTTTAGCTTTTAGCATAATTTTATTTACATTAGCCTCTTTTTTTAGTTGTTAGTCTGCATTATATGTTTTAGCATGTGTTATTGTAGCCAGGTTAGCCTCTGTGTTTAGCTGTTAGCATGTTTTTGTCTGTTTTATAACCTGTATTAGTGTAGCCAGTTTAGCCTGTGTTTAGCTGTTAGCCTTTATTTCTGTGTTCCCTTTTTTTATTCTTATTAATGTAGCAAGGTTAGCCTTTGTGTTTAGCTGTTAGCATGTTTTTCTGTGTGCTTTAACCTGTATAATTGTAGCCAGGTTAACCTCTGTGTTTAGCTGTTAGCATGTTTTTCTGTGTTTTTAAACCTGCATTAGTGTAGTCAGGCTAGCTGTTAACCTGTATTTTTGTGTTGTTTTTTTTAAAAAATTATATTAATGTAGCCAGGTTAACCTCTGTGTTTAGCCGTTGGCATGTTTTTCTGTGTTTTTTAAATTATATGAATGTAGCCAGGTTAACCTCTGTGTTTAGCTGTTAGCATGCTTTTCTGTGTTTTTAAACCTGCATTAGTGTAGTCAGGCTAGCTGTTAACCTGTATTTTTGTGTTGTTTTTTTTAAATTATATTAATGTAGCCAGGTTAGCCTCTGTGTTTAGCTGTTAGCCTTTATTTCTGTGTTCCCTTTTTTTATTCTTATTAATGTAGCCAGGTTAGCCTGTGTGATTAGCCGTTAGCTTGGGTTCTCGTCACAGCTCAGCTGGTATTGAATCATGTTTTTTTCCTGTCCCTCCGTCTTGTGTTTCAGAAGCCTGAGACTCCCATGTCCAGAGAAGAGGACGAGACTGTGGACTGACCGAGACAGGATGAAGAGTTTTCTGTGTTGACGTACGAGGTGAGGATCTGACGCACGCACACACTTCCTGTTTTAAAGGAGCACTTTCACAGAGTAAAATCATGAATCAGAGACGAGCATCTCATTGATGGACAGGTGCATTAACCCCTGTAACCATGGCGGCCAGTTGAAATGATGACTCAGCAGTTTACAGTCACTTTTCTAGGCTCTAATACTGACGCAAACCTGAACTTGTGATGTCACTTCCTGTATTCATTTGCAACGATGCACAACCTGAAGTGTGTGAGTGAAGCAGGAAAGAAAAAACAGAAGAGTAGATGAGAACACAAGGGTAGGAAGAAGATATAAATAATAGAAGAGAGAAATGCAGTAAAAGAAAGTCAAGGACAAAGAGGAAGGAAAAAGAAAATGACAGAAAGTGTGTGTGTGTGTGTGTGTGTGTCGACAGCAGAGCATGTTGGGTAAAAACACAGGCGGCATTTTAATGTAAAATTCAACAGCTGCAGTCGTAGGAGATGAAGACATGAAGGGTCACCTTTCATCACTTGGAAACCATTCATTATAATAAGCATATTATTAATTAAAAATATAGAACCCACTGATGCAGATACTCTTGTTTTTTAAACTAAATTTGTTGTTAATGTGCTAACATCAACCACTGATGTTTAGCTTTTAGCTTAATTTTATTTACATTAGCCTCTATGTTCAGTTGTTAGTCTGGATTATATGTTTTAGTACATGTTATTCTAGCCAAGTTAGCTTATGTTTGGTTGCTAGCCTGTTTTTTTTTTGTTTGTTTGTTTTTAGCACATGTTATTGTAGCCAAGTTAGCTTATGTTTGGCTGTTAGCCTGTTTTTTCTTTGTTTTTAGCATGTCTTATTGTAGCCAAGTTGGCTTAAGTTTGGTTGCTAGCCTGTTTTTTGTTTGTTTTTAGCATGTTTTTAGCACGTTATTGTAGCCAAGTTAGCTTATGTTTGGCTGTTAGCCTGTTTTTTGTTTGTTTTTAGCACGTGTTATCGTAGCCAAGTTAGCTTGTGTTTAGTTGTTAGCCTGTTTTTTGTTTGTTTTTAGCATGTTTTTAGCACGTTATTGTAGCCAAGTTAGCTTGTGTTTGGTTGTTAGACTGTTTTTTGTTTGTTTTTAGCACGTGTTATCGTAGCCAAGTTAGCTTGTGTTTAGTTGTTAGCCTGTTTTTTGTTTGTTTTTAGCATGTTTTTAGCACGTTATTGTAGCCAAGTTAGCTTGTGTTTGGTTGTTAGACTGTTTTTTGTTTGTTTTTAGCATGTGTTATTCTAGACAAGTTAGCCCCTGTGTTTAGCTGTTAGCCTGTTTTTATAGAACCAGCTGATCCAGTTACTCTTGATTTTAAACTAAATTTGTTGTTAATGTCAACTATTTTAACATCAACTATTGAGTGATAAGTGTAGATAAGTGTTATATTAAGTGTGTTCATTATTTTCAATGAACTGCACTATACAACTAGCACTGTCAGACATTGTTAAAAATCAACTATTAAAGTGTAATATATCTTGTAAATAATCACAATTAGACTGGATCTTTCAGACAACTGTTTTAAAAAGAGATTTTTCTGCCTTTAACGTCATCATTGTGGTGATGAGGGTTGATGAAGCAGCTTGTTTTTCTTCTTTGCATAATGTTGAGGCATTTGTGATCAAAAGTAACCAAAGCACACCTGCGTTAATTACATTTATGTTTTTATAATGTGTTAAATATTTCAAGATGGCTGCCTTTACTTGATGTTCTCCTCAACTTTGCGTTTTTCTTATATTTCTACTGACTGTGTCGTTACTGGTGCCGGTGACAAACAAAACAAAGAGAAGAGCACTGATTATTTCATTACTGGTAATAATGTTGCATTTTTACTTCTTAAAAATCTTAAATCTTGTAAATGTTTTACAGCAAATATTATTGCGTTCATTTAAAAAAACTAAATATCAGTCAAGCATATGTTTTATGCTTGACTGATATTTAACATAACTCGTCATGAATGTCAACAAAAGGTCGTACAACTCTTGATACTTCATGATAAGTGTGTGTTTGTGTGTGTGTGGGGCAGCGACAGGAAGTCACACAGTGATCGATGGCTCTTCATTGGTCCCTCTGGGCTGATGTGGTCATGTGATGCGGTGGAAACAGGAGAAACTTAAAATTAAGAAAATGATGAGAAAAGAAACAGTTACGTATGTGAAAAAAACATTTCATATAATGTGGCCTAAAAATGTGATGGTTTATGTGTTTGTATTGATTCATATCATGTTCAAATTATAAAAAAAAACCACACAGAACCTCATCACATAGAGTGAGTTCACTCTGAATATTGATTGGGGCTAACGATTATTTTCTATTAATCTGTCAGTTATTTTCTCCATCAATCGAATGATGATGCTCTTAAATGTCTTGTTTTGTGAGTGAAATCTTTGTTATATGGAGCAAAGAAACCAGAAAATATTCACATTTATTGATCCTCCTCCTCCTCACCGCTACTGTTAGCATGTTAGCTGCCACAGCTCTGCTCTGTGTCATTCCCTCTTACAGGCTAATGCTGACATGCTAACGTTAGCCTGATTTTGATCAATGGAGCTGCACTTCCTGTTCTGGAAATAAACAGAGATCAATGTGTCGCCTCAGGCCCACACACACACACACGCGCGCACACACACACACACACACACACACACACACACACGTCTCTGTCTTACTATCTTTATGTGGGCACCTCATAGACATAATGCATTCTCTAGCCCCTTACCCTAACCTTAACCATCACAACTAGATGCCTAACCCTAACCCAAACCCAATTCTAACCCCTAACCCCAAATTACACACACATTCCCTAGCCTTAACCTTAATCTTAACCAGCACAACTAAGTAACCAAGCCTAACCCTTAATCTTAAAACTATGTCTTAACCTGGAAAAGCCCTTTTAAAAATGTGAGGATCAGACAAAATGTCCCCACAAAGATATAAATACAACAACACACACGAGGCATGTTTGCTGTTGACGAGGGGCGACCGAGTATTGATCTGCAGAGAGAACGAGTGAGAGAGAGAGAGAGAGAGTGTGTGTGAGGGAGTTGAGTGCAGTTGTGGTCGGCGTCTGGTGGTGGGCAGTTGGCAGTTGATCAGCTGGTGTGGCATTGTTTTCTACATCATCATCATCTTCTTCTTCTTCTTCTTCTTCTTCTTCTTCACCTGTCAGGGAAAACACATCAACAGGAAGTAAACCAGGAAGGAAATCACATCCAGGATGACGAGCGCCGCTCCAGCCAGGAAGCCATACCGTAAGGCTCCTCCACAGCACCGCGAGAGCCGCCACGCCATGCCTGTTGCTCCGCCCCCACCGGCACTGCAGCCCGAAATCAATCAGGTAAACAAACGCACGTTAAACACAACACCGACCTCATTTCAGCACCTCGTCCACTTCCCGGCCGCCGCTAAACGGACGCAGAGCGCCGGTCCGCAAGATGGCGTTGTGGCGTCTGAGCTGTGGCTCTCGGACAGCGAGCTGGACGTCTCTAGTCTGTCCAGTCTGGAGATCCGTGTCCCACTGCCGTTCAACTTCAGAAGCCAAGACTGCCGACTAAACCGTACAAGAACCAAGGCAAGGGGCGCCATGGCATCTGACCACAGTGCCTCAGGTCCTCGACCTACCTCAAGTCCTCGCCGTCCTTTGAGTCCTCGCAGTGCGTCAAGTCCTTGCCGTACCTCAGGTCCTCACAGTGCCTCAGGTCCTCGACCTACCTCAAGTCCTCGCCGTCCTTTGAGTCCTCGCAGTGCGTCAAGTCCTCGACCTACCTCGAGTCCTCGCCGTACCTCAGGTCCTCACAGTGCCTCACGGACTACAGGAAGCCACACTTCCACCGACTGTAGCTTCGCCGCAGCACGGACACGGACGCAGTCTGGGAAACGGACTCAACCCGCCGCCCTTCTGAAGGGCATCCTGAAACAGCCGACCTCACCGAGTGTGGAACACACCTATGATGTCATCAGAGAGTCAAAATCAGTCGAGCTGCTGGATGACGAACGAGGGCGGGGCTCTGCTGAGCTTCCGACTCGCTCGCTGGAGCGGGAACAGCAGTGGGCGTCGGCTTCGCGGTCCTTGCCCTTGTCGTCGCCCGTGAGGACAGACTGGAACTGGAAGATGCAGGTTCTGGAGGAAAAAGTCCGCTTCTCCAACTTTCTGGATGAGATCACCTGTCGGGTGATGAGTCCCGCCCACCTCACACTGCTGGGCAGGTCACCCTCCACAGGGGCAGGAAGCCCCGCCCCTCAGCATAGACGTTACAGTCGGCGTCCCTCGCTCAGGAAGCAGCAAGTGGACCAGAGGCGGCGCTGGGATGCCTGGGTGGCGGCGTTGCAGCAACATGACAGCTGGTACCGGCTCCTGCAGGGGAAGGGGGCGGGGCAGCAGGGTGACATTATAGAGGAGGCGGGGACTAAAGATGAGGTTTTGAGGGTTAATAGAGGGGTAAAGGTGGAGATTGAGGAGAACAAAAGCCCCGCCTCCAATCTCTATCTGCTGAGCCACACAAAGGTAGGTCAGACGGAACTCCTCCCCCTCCACACCTGTGCTCCTCCCCCTCCACACCTGTGCTCCTCCCCCTCACTGACTGGGGACTGAAACAGCTGCAATGATTTTATTTCTTATTTCTTATAAGGCAATGTATGATTTTATGGTGCATTGGAATAAAAAACACTCAATTAGCTGTGACTCAGTTGTAGTTAAGCCATGACTTGGCTTAATTCTTCTGTAAATCGACTGGAATTCAGCCGTGAATCAGTTGTAAAGAAGCTGTAGCTTGTCTATAATTCAACTGTGACATCTTTCCAGAAATTTCATGATTTAAAATTTTATTTAAGATACTTTATTATTATTATTATTATTATTATTATTATTATTAAAAAAAACATTTAAGATTAATTTAATAATTGATTAATCTGTTCATCTATGTCCTTGTGGTCAGGTGTTTTATTGACAGGTGGATGTCACCTGAATAATACCCAGAATTCCACAGTGCTGTGGTCAGTTGCAGCCAGTCACGGGCTTTTAAGTCTTCTTCACTTTTCCATTGATGACCATTAATGACCGTGTCCTGAACAAATGGCCGTTCTCCTGTGTGGCAGCAGAACGCCGCCTTCTGATTGGCTCTCCAGCCGACACATTGACTACTGCTCTGTCGGTTGCCGCCTCGCTGCATGCTGGCACATCGCCTCACATGCGAGATGTTGATTTATCGACGCTTTCTGACCTGACATCTCTGAACGTGTCACATGATCATTAGTCATGTGATCAGAAACCTTTGAAAGAGTAGCTTTGACGTCCTGGAAAAAACAATCCTGGTTTATTTACATTTTTTATGAGAGTAAACTAACGTGAAGTCACTGTATGTCATTGATTACTGATAGCTGATTAACTGTGTTGTTGAAAATAAACAGCAGTTAATATTGACATGAATAAAACTATCTGTATGTAGTAAATGTATCCGATAATATCATCAATATGATTGATTGATTGGTTGGTTTGTACTGCCAGTTATTGATGACGTGTGTGTTCTGTTGCAGGAGGTTTTATCAGAATCTGACAGGATCAGGTCAGTCCCTGTCTTTTCTCTTGTCAATAAACTAATCTATAATCAATGACGAAAACAATCCAGTCATGTGACCCGGCTGTCTCCTCCCATTACCCAGAATCCTCCAACAGCAGAATGAGGACCTGCGGCGCCGTCTCTCTCTCTCCACACACAAGATGGAGGCCATGGAGGCGGAGTTTGACAGCAGCCGTCACTACATGGAGGCGGAGCTAAGCCGAACCAGAGACGACCTGGACAAGATGAGGGACAAGTTCCGCAGGTGACTGATGACCAGGGTGATTTGATTCATAGAGTTGACTCGGCTATAATTAAGCCTTGACTGGATTATTAATTAATCATGACTCGGCCATAATTAAGGCATAGCTTGACTAAATTCACCTCAACTATGATTCAGCTTTAACTCAGTTATATTTAAGTCGTAGCTTTGCAGTGACTTTGCCATACGTCAGCCATGACTCGGCTTTAATTTAGCCACGACGCAGCTATGACCTTGCTTTATTTCAGCCATGACTTGGCTATAATGTAACTATAAACTGGCGATAATTCAGCAATGACTCGCTTTAATGAAGCTATAGCTTGTCTATAATGCAACTATGACCTAAGTGATGATTCTCACAGAGCAGCTGACAGACAGGAGCGCTCACTCTGCAACAGATCTTAAGCTTCACACCCTGAGGGCGAGTTAGCATACATTCTTAACACAGTCTCTCTCTCTCTCTCTCTCTCTCTCTGTCTGCCTGTCTCTCTCTCTGTCTGTCCCCCCTTCTGTTTCTCTTTCTGTCTCTGAATCTCTGTGTCTGTCTCTCTGTCTACCTGTCTCTCTCTCTGTCTGTCTCTCGGTCTGTCCCCCCTTCTGTCTCTGTCTCTGTCTCTCTGTGTCTGTCTCTCTGCCTGTCTCTCTCTCTCTCTTTCTGTCTCTGACTCTCTGTGTCTGTCTCTCTGCCTGTCTCTCTGCCTGTCTCTCTCTCTTTCTGTCTCTGACTCTCTGTGTCTGTCTGTCTGTCTGTCTCTCTCTGTCTGTTTCTCTCTCTCTCTGTCTGTCCCCCCTTCTGTCTTTCTGTCTGTCTCTGACTCTGTGTGTCTGTCTCTCTGTCTGTCTCTGTCTCTGTCTCTCTGTGTCTGTCTGTCTGTCTGTCTGTCTGTCTCTCTCTGTCTGTCTCTGTCTCTGACTCTCTGTGTCTGTCTCTCTGCCTGTCTCTCTCTCTGTCTGTCCCCCCTTCTGTCTTTCTTTCTGTCTCTGACTCTGTGTGTCTGTCTCTCTGCCTGTCTCCCTCTCAGACTCCAGAACAGCTACACAGCATCACAGAGAACCAACCAGGATCTGGAGGAGAAGCTTCACGCTCTGGTAAACACTGACCTGACCTTTGACCTTTGACCTGTTCAGAAAGAAGAGTCAGTGCAACATGTTTCACTATCAAAGTCAATTTGGAGTGACACGGAATTTATCAATCAATCAATAATCTATCAATGTGACTATTGATTGATTAATATTTGCTTTATTAGTTACTTGAATCAGCCTTGTTCATTGTGTGTGTGTGTGTTTTCTTGTATTTGTTACCTCTTTAGGACCTTTTCTGTCATAAACACTGACCTTGTCAGGACCAGAGACCAAAACCTGGTCCTAATGAGGCAGAACCTCATGACTGAGGAACTGGTTAAGTTTAGGACTAAGATTTGAATTGTGGTTAAGGTTAAGGTTAGTCATATGTTTAGTCTGTTGAAATGAATGGAAGTCAATGCAGAGTCCTGAGAAGAACAGCTGCACCAACCTGTGTGTGTGGTTCATTGATCACTCTCAGCTTATAGCTAATCAATGACTAAATGAAAACACTCTGACACAGTGTATTGATTAACTGTGGTAAAGTGGGTTTGACTGACAGCAGGGCAGTTGCCATGGGCAACAGAGCTGTTTAACTGTGAAAATGTCAACTGAATTATAAACCATAGGAGAAAGACTCAAACAAATATCAGACGAAATTAAAGTTTCTATCCTTGAATATTAAAAAGTTATTGATCAGTGAGTTTATTCTGATTGTTTGTTTGAAACCAAACTTCCTGTTTGTCCGTGTCCGTTTCGTCTGACGTCACTCTTCATCTTCTCTCCTCTTCTCTCGCTGCTCTCTGACGGACTGACTCATCTTCATCATCACCACCCGTTTCATCCTCCTCATCCTCACCAGGCTGCCGTCAGTCAGACTTGGGTTCATGCAGTTGCGTTTCCTTCATCCTCTTCCTCAGTTTCTGTTTCAGTCTGACGACATAAACACGAAGTCCTGACAAACCTGAGCGTGTCTTTATCTCCAGTGACACGTCTGATAAAAAACATGACGACACAAAAATCACACACACACGATTCTTTCTTTGTCCTCGTGACTCTGAGGTTGTTTACATTTTTTCACGTTTTACTTTTTAAAGTTGATGAAAAACCAGGACTTTGTGTTTAAAGCTGTTTTTCTTTATTAGATGAAACGGTAAACAACAATATATAAGGTGGTGACAGTGCACACACACACACACACACCAAACATTTCAATGTGTTTCATTGGCGTGTTTTTTCCCCTCATTTAAATGGAATTGTCAGGGTCGTCCCTTTAATGCTAAGTGTGTTAGCTTGTATTAGCATGTGTTAGCGCCTCATTTAAATGAAATCTTCGTGATTGGCCTTTTAATACTAACTGTGCTTGTGTTAGCATGTGTTAGCGCCTCATTTAAATGAGATCTTCATGGTTTTCCCTTTTAATGCTAACTGTTAGCCTGTGTTAGCTGCGAGCTTTGCTGTTTATCTTGGTTTTTCGTTTGTTTTTTTGCGCTCTACAGATTTAGATGAAAACATTTCATCTTTGAGCGGCTCTTATTGATCGTGTCATCACATCCCATGATGCACCTGTGATGTGCAGTGATCACATGATTTGGGGAAACTGCTGCTAAGACTTTTGTTTTCAGCGTGAAACATAAAACTACATGAAGATCGTGTGATCGGAATGTAGATTTTGTCCCCCCTCACACCGTGCTTAAGCTCCGCCTCCTGACTGACTGACTCTCTCAGCTTTGGTTGACAGCTGATGTTTTGTTCCTCACAGCTACGGAAGGTGGAGAGGGACAAAAAGACAATGGACCAGGAGATTGTGGAGCTCACCAACAAACTGCTGGATGCTAAAAACACGATCGACCGTCTGGAGGAGCTCAACGTGAGTCTGAACGTCTCTGTTTGTTTGTTAACGTTGGTAAATAAACGTTAGCATCACAGTTTCATGTGTGTTCTTGTAAACATTAGAGGGTTAAAAGTATGTACAACCTACCACGGCTGTTCGATGCCCTAATGTCATTAGACGAGGTTCTGATGGGTCCTTGAAATCCTTGAAAGTTTGTGAATAAAAAAAAATTCAAGGTCCTTGAAAGGTTTTGAAAACTGCTCTTAAAAGACATGAGTCATTGAAAGAGCTTGAATTTTGTGCAAGAAAGAAGTTCAGTTGAGATTTAGGTGAATGTGTCCTTCAGGGTCCCACGAGTCCTTGAAATCCTTACACGTTTCCAGCAGAGACATTTACCTAAACACTAACTTAACTTTTTTTCTTTCAAAAACTTTCAAGGGCCTTCAGTTTTTTCAAATTCACGAACATTCAAGGGGAGTTCCCGTGGGTCCAAGAAAGTTCAGTTAATGTTTAGCTAAATGTCTCCCTCGTTTGTTACGACGCCACCTACTGGTTCATGCCCTGCGTTGGTTGATGTGACGTGGACTAGTCCTACACACGACAAACGTCCACTCATAATCACTCACAGTGTTGTGGACACTGTCCACTGTCTCTCTTCACCGTTGACGTGAGACTCCATGAAGAACAATGAGCGAGTAAAGTTAAGCAAGAGAGAGCAAATGACGTGATGCCTGGGAAATGAAAATTCTGAGATAATCCAAGATTATTCCAAATCTAAAGGACAATCACTTGTCCAGATGCAGACGTGCTGCCGATCAGTGAAAGTGGACGCTATTGGACGAAGACGCTCTCACAGTTTGTCCTCCATCATCGGCACATTAAGACCTTGAATTTGAGGGAATTGGTCCTGGAAAGTCCTTGAATTAGAAGTCAGTGAAGGTGTGGGGGAAAAAAGATGCAAATGTGCAATGATTTAAATCGGTTCAGACAAAAAAAAAAAGAATAGATTTTTCTTATTAAACAGCAGAGGGCGCCAGTGACATGTATGTCTAATCTCCCTCGGCTGTTCGATGTCGTCAGATTATACAAACACAAGTATGGCGTCAGTGAGTGAGAGTTTGTGGAGGACATTTTTGAAATTAAAAGGGCGGCGACATTTTAGTTTCTTCAAGACAGATGGTGAAAACTGAACGCCACGAAAACATGACGGACATGATGCAACATGTGACCCGACGCCGCAGTCACCGCTAACTCAGAGGTTTTTTTTTTTTTATCTGTGTCAATTAAGATTTATTTTTTTTTAAAAAAGTTTTACACAAAAAAGACATATGTTACACATATGTTTTATTTTTTCCTGAGGAAAAAGTGAAGTATGTTTTTTTTTTTAATCTTCTGTAATCTGCCTGAGAGGCAATTGTTTAATTTTATTACAAACAAAATTAGTAAAATCTTTGCAGAAGGCTTCTTAATATTCATTCATTTAATAATTTGTCTTCAATTTTATTTTAATAAAAAAACATTTGGGAGAAGATCATTATTAACGTGACTATTTGTAATATAGACAATTTATCAATGATTGCATTAATAAAAAGAAACATTTCTACTCCATTGGCGACATCAGTCTATTACCACAAGGTGGCAGCAGCAGCAAGGATTTAAAGCGTGCTTTCATGTGTTTTTGCAGAAGTAATGAAGTTTACCACGTTCTTTGAATGCATCTCGTTATCAACACACTTTGAACCGTTGAATATTCAAATGGCATTTCTATAAATGCCTGTCGCTAATAAATATGTCACAGCACGACAGCAGCAGCAGTGACGTGAGCAGATTTAGAATCAGAATCAGAATCAGGTTTATTGCCAAGTAATTTGCATTACAAGGAATTTGTCTTGACTTGACGGTGCCTACATAAATATAAACATGAACACACAAGCAGACCTAAACATATAGCATTAAAAACTTAAAAACTATATAAAGAAGAAAAATTATATACATAAAAGTAAAAATCAATGTATTTACATGTGTCCAGTGAAGGGGGGGGCTTTAGGGGATGTACGTTAATATAACGTATGAGTTCCGGATGTCGTTAATATAATGAATTGAGTTACAAGTGTACAAGTTACAGGTTAAAGAGCTAATGAGTTCAAACGGTCATGAAATGTTATGGAATTGTTAGAGAAATGGTTTTCCGGGCCTGGAATTGACTAAATGTTCTGAAACAACATGCTGTTTTAGTTTTATTATGGTTAACGATGTGTGTGTGTGCGTGTACATGCGTGT
Organism: Brachirus orientalis; assembly: GCA_016785285.1. Lineage (NCBI taxonomy): Eukaryota > Metazoa > Chordata > Actinopteri > Pleuronectiformes > Soleidae > Brachirus > Brachirus orientalis. The sequence goes on along the minus strand of JAFBJR010000369.1, from coordinate 263,424 downwards.
ACATGCGTGTACATGCGTGTACATGCGTGTGCGTTTGTGTCCTCAGGAGCGTTACCGTCAGGACTGTAACTTGGCCGTTCAGCTGCTCAAGTGCAACAAGTCACATTTCAGGAACCACAAGTTTGCTGATGTGAGTAAATGATGTCACAAACATCCATCAAAAATATGAACATTTCATTTAATCAAACAAACTTAGAGGGAATATTTGTTATTAATGCTCAGTATTATATGGAGCTGTAACGATTAATTGATTATGAAATGATCTATTTTGATAATTGATTAATCAGTTTTAGAGTTTTAAAAAAATTAAACTCAGTTTCTGTGATTTTTCAGCTTCTTAAATGTGAATATTTTCTTTGCTCCAAATAACAAAGAAATCATTAAAATCACATCACAAAGACATTTGAGGTTTGACAAACAATGATCAACATTTTCTGACATTTTATGAACCAAACAACTAATCAGTTATGAAAATAAATGTTATTTACAGCTCGACAATTATTTTTATTACTGAATGTTGTTTGTTAAATAACTGATAATAATGATTTTGATTGTTTGTTATCGCAGCTGCCGTCTGAGCTTCAGGACATGTTGAATAAACACATGAAGAGCAGCCTCCCGGAGGGAAGCCCCGCCCCCGGCGCTCAGGACCCAGACACGCTCAGTCTGACTCCCGCCGACGTGGTGCCGACCTCCGTCATCGCCCGCGTCCTGGAGAAACCGGAGCCGCTGGTCTTGAACTCCGCCCAGTCCAGCAGCTGCGGCCGACCCATCGCCGAGGACGTCTTTGTGCACGTGGACATGACGGGCTCCGCCTCTGCCGCCGCCGCTGTGGCCGAGCGTTGGGAGAACGGCGGATCTCAGGAGGCGTCGCAGCAGAACGGGTCCTGTCGCAGTCAGAACAGTCTGGACGCTCAGTCGGGCGGCGAGGAGGCGGTTGCCACGCCGTCCTTTGAGAAGCTGAACCCGTACCCGGCGCCGCCGCCGCCCCACCCGCTGTACCCCGGCCGCAAAGTCATCGAGTTCTCATCGGACGACAAAGTGAAGATCCCAAAAAACTCACCGCTGCCCAACTGCACCTACGCCACGAGGCAGGCCATTTCCCTGAGCCTCGTCCAGAACGACGACGAGCGCCCGCCGCCCGCCAGCCCCGTCCCCTCCTCGTCCTCAGGCGGAGGGTTTGCTAGCCACCAACGCACGCCGCCGTCACACCGGGGCGTGGCCAGTGAGCCGCAGTCCAGCCAGTCCAGCCCGTTCAGCAGCCCACCACAGGTAAACTCAAGCTCCGCCCACCAACACACACACACATATAATCAATCTTGAAACTGACCATGCCCCGCCCCCTACAGGCGCCCAGCATCCTGGCGAGCTCGGGCAGCTCGGAGGAGGATCTCCTGGCAAACTGGCAGCGGATGTTTGTGGAGAAGATGGCGCCGACGTGCGACTCTACTCTGGTTCACCGGACGTCGTTCAGCAGTCACACGGCGCAGGAGCTGCAGAGGCGGAGACAGGCGGGGGGCGGAGACGCCTCCAAACACCACAGCGCGGCGTACTCAGACGGCGAGGAGGGGTCGTCCGCGAGGAGCTGGACGCCGAGCCGCGGCTCCAGCCTCGACACAGACACCGACACCGAGCCGCGGTCCGGCAGGAGGGGGCGCTACGGCGGCGACAGCTCGGTGGAAGAGGGAGAGCGTCTGCTGAACCTGGAGGACGACTGTGGGAGCGGGGACACGGCGGTTACCATGGCAACCAGCCCCACCAACACCCGAGGGAAGGAGTTAGACGAGGGGGAGGAGAGCTCAGCCGAGGAGAGGGACGTCCTCCCCCACGACCTGCCCACCATCTCGCCCCGCCTCCTTGAGTTTGACCCCGCCCCCTCTCAGCGGCCTCTGAAGAGTCCAAAGAGGATGGGCGTGCACCACCTACACCGCAAAGACAGCCTGACCCGTGCCCAGGTGCAAGGCACGCTGCTGGACTGACACCCATCTGCCCACCTACACTGTCTCCATGGCAACTGACCCGCCCATCAAGGGTCAGAGGCCACACCCATCCAGGAAATAGCCATACTCTTCTACCGTATGCTGCAGAGCTCACCACCTGACCGCGTGTGTGTCAGGACCAGTAGGCCTCATGGAGACCAAAACCTGGTCCTAATGAGGCAGAACCTTATTTCTGAGGAACTGGTTAAGTTTAGGACTAAGATTTGAATTGTGTTTAGGTTAAGGTTAGTCATTAACTGGTTATGGTTAAGGTTAGTCATTAACTGGTTATGGTTAAGGTTAGTGATGAGGCTTTGTGTGTGTGTGTGTGTGTGTGTGTGTGTGTGTGTGTGTGTGTGTAAACTTAAAACTTAACGGACGTCTTTGCCTTGTTTCCTGACCGGAGCTTTTAATTTGAAAAGAATAAACCATACAAACACACACACTCCCACACACACACACACACACACACAGTGCCTACCACTCTCTCTGGGAAAGGTTGCGAGTGCGACGCCGGGCCTGCATAGCCTAAGACTTTTATTTTGACATCATGAATCGTTGATTTCCTGTTGTGGGGTGTAGTGCAGTCATTTGACCCTTAACCCTGACGAACACCATGACCATCACCACTCTGACTGTACCTGCAGGGGGCGGAGCTTCCCTGCTTTCACCTGGAATGTAAACATCAACATTTCAGTTTTTTTTTTTCTTCCGTTGGATTTTTTTTGTTGTTGTTGTTGAGAAATATTTTTTTCCTGTTATAATTTGTTAAAGATGTATTTAGTTGTGTTTTTTGTGGTCGTACGGAGACATGCTAGCGCCCTCTTTTGTCGGATCTGAACAGTTTGTTTAGTAAAAGTAGCTAACGCTAACACAGCTCCTTCACAGAAAAACGCATGAAGGAGCTTTTATTGTGAAAGGGTGGCGCCTGTGAGCCTTCGTACCTTGTCGTCGTTGCCGTGTTGTCGCCTCATCACAGCCCTGATTGTGACTCACCGAGGACCAATGACTGTGATCGATCGGCTGATTGATTATTGAAGTATTGATCCTGTTGATGTTTGTATTGATCAGTATTGTATTGATCACTGAAACAATTATTAGTCTTAAAGATGAACAGATTATTGACGAGCACCAATCACAGACTGCGGATTCCTGACAGAACCACAGGTGCATGCTGGGACACTGGGGGGGGAAGTGGCAGTAAATTCACTTAAATGTGGAACAGTGCCCCCTACAGCCACAGGTGGTAACAGTTACCTTAGCATTTAGCAGAGTGGTTAGCATTTCAGCTAATTAGCTGTAACTGTCAATTCAGGCTACATTTTGAATTCCTTTAATTTTTAAGTTATAAAAAAACAGAGTCACTGGTGATGACTCATGTGTGACATCATCAGCGGCACATTGTTTCTACGGAAACATGAGGCGAGGAGCAGCACTGAATTATTAACATGGTTTTTCAGTCCCACAGTCAGAAAACACACAAACACACCGTCCTCATGTCGCTAACGCTAAATTATGAATGTTCATTCACTCTGTGTGTGTGTGTGTGTGTGTGTATGCGAGAGAGACTCATGAATATAATTAAAAATGTCCACATGCTGCCTCATGTCAGACAAGGTCACCTTCAACACTCCTCCTACGGTGGCCTGGAAGTGCAAACCATTACTAAAATATGTGTAACAAATTATAAGATGTAAAACACTCTTAAAAATTGTGAAACAAATGCACAAAAGCTACGGTCCTTATGGAAAAGTCATGTTCCAAAAGTGACCAGGAAGTGATAAAGAGAGCGGTCAACTCTTCCGTGTGAGTGACCAACTTTTGTTCATTTGTTTCCAGATTTGTAAAATGTTTCACATCTTGTAAATTTGTGTTTGAAAATGTAAAAATTCTCTCAAGCTTTGTTTAAGTGTTTTTCACTTTCTAATAATGGTTTGTCCTCCCAGGCCACTGTACTCCTCCTCCTCCTCCTGACATGCTCAGTGTAATGTAGGTCATGTGATCTGTCAAGTCGTCCAATCAGAGCAACTTCACACAAACAGTGAAAATGTGTATCCGGATCAGTGTGTCCGTGTCCCAGCATGCATCAGGAAAACATGCTGCGTTCAGGTCACGTGGGCTTTTGTTCCGTGTTCACATCAAACTTTAATCAGCATTATATCTGGATAAATGTTCTGAGCTTAAGCGCGAACATAATGTTCTGATGTTGGTGCTCATGAACGCAGCATTAGCATTAACGTAGTGTTCATTTCATGCTGCCTTTAAATGACCCTTTACCGATGGAATTATAGCAGTGGCAATGTGGATGCTAACAACAATGCTACCCATGCTGTGTTAGCAAGCTAGCTGAGACAACATCCACATCTCCCTCAGGTGTGTTGTAAAAAGGGGCGTGGTCTTCTCATTGATAACACCGAGCTCATTTGAAGGCAGCATTAGCCCAAACTAAACTATAGCTACATTAGCTAGCTTTATTAAGACAGTTTGTCAGTAGCTGATTTCCCGGACCGTTAGGGACTAAAGCGTATGAGCTAATTTTTTAAGAGCTAATGTTGTGCTAGCTCGTTTTACACTGCAAGTGTTAGCTCATTAGCTGGGAAAAAAATATTTGGATCGGAACTTGTTTATTTTTTGCATCTGTGTCTCAAGCTAAGTTGTTAACTCACAGGATAATCACTGCGACATGTGACTAGCAATTAGCACCGATATGAACACTAAATGACTTGGAAGATCTTGATTTGGAGAAACAGGCTGTGCATTGTAAACTTGCTAGCTAGCCTATTAGCTTGTATAACAAGACAATTACTATCATGCTAATTAGCATTAGCCCAACTAACTTGTATAACAAAAAATATGTATCATGCTAATGTGTTAACACTTGCCTAGTGGGTAACCTAACATTGCAGGTTAACTGTGCTAACAGCTGTTAGCACAACTGAGGGCCTCAAACATGGCCGCCAGCGATGACTGGGTGAACGTGTGAGCACATGGACTCTGACAGAGGAATGCTTGTTTTCTTCACAGTGGAATGTTATCGTAACAGAACTGTCGGATTACTGTAACCCCGCCTCCTCTCACAGGTGCTGTCTCTCACTCAGAGGTTGTCACCTGTTTCACTTCCTGTTGGGAATTTAAAAAAGTAAAAAAATTTTAAAAAAAGACTGTTAAAATTTATTTTCTGAATTTGTAACTGAAAAAAATATTTTAAATCAAATAAAATATTTTAAACGCAACTCAGTCTGTGTTTGTGGCCAACAGGTGATGTCATAGAGGAGGAGGAGCTTGTTCCAGGTGAGCTGGTTAGCTTTCTGCTGCTGCTGTATGTCATGACTCAGCAGTTTCTGGTCCCAGTTCCATTCAGATTCATCACATGTGCTTTTCCTGTCACATTCATGTTAAGTATTATTACCGGTACCTTAATGGTGTTTTCCATTTATATCCGGAGTTGGAGGTCGGAAGTGGGAGTATGCAAACGCACCATCTCTGATATAGGATTTCAAGATGGCTGCCACTCGTACAAACACTTTTACTGTTATTTGCACTTCTGTTATATTTGTTTCACTATATACTGTATTGGTTGCAAACATAGCACTGTTCAGTTTTCATTCATGGACATGTACGTTTTTTTTTTGTTTTGTTTTTAAAAAGTGTCGTTTTCGACTGGTATTGCTAACAATGGCTAGTCCGGGATATGTTTGCATCCAAGGTTTTTAACGTCCTTTCTGGAATGTTGTTCAGTCCCAGTTCTGACATGCACTGTAGATAGAATGCAGCATTACTGAACAGCTAGCTGAATGGTTAGTTAAGTAGCTAATTGAACAGTTAGAGCTGCAGGCTTTGCAGTTGGTCAATTAGTTAGCTAGGCATTGAACAGAACAGCTAGCTGACTGACTAGCTGGGTGGTAGCTAACTGAACAGTTTCACTGTGTGTGTGTGTGAGCGAGAGACTCTTTAAGTGTTTAAAGTGCTAACTGAACAGTTAGCTGAGCTGCTGACTTAAGCAGTGGGTTGAATGTTTGACAGGCATTTAACTCAGCTAACCATTTAGTTAGCTACTCAATTATCCATTCAGCTAGCTCCTTTAGCTAAGTGATTAGCCCAGTGTCTAATTAAACAGCATTTATTCACACAATTAGCTGAGTGGCTAACTGAGCATCTATTTAGCTGAGTCATTGGTGATAAATTCATTATTAGTTGCCGGTTGTTACACAGAAGGACATAAATGCTTCATCATGTTGCTCTATGATCAGACAGTTGCCATGGAAATCATTAATATTGATGTCATCACTGCGTGTAGCTGGTCTTCCTCATGTTGTGGGGACCTAAATGTGTCTCCACACTCACATTATGGGGACTTGTCTTCCTTATGGGGACAAAAATCAAGCCCCCATAACGTAAATTACTCCATTTTAAGGTGAAGACATGTTTTAAGGTTAGGCTGAGGTTAGGGTTAGGTTAAGGTTAGGGCACAATAATTATGGTTAAGGTTAGAGTAAGTCTCCAGGAAATGAATGGAAGTCAATGTGATGTCCCCTGTAGTCATGGAAACCACTGTGTGTGTGTGCTGTTGTCTTGTAACAGCTGCTATTGATCATTCCACTTTTGTTTAATTTGATAAATAATTAATCAGTTTCCATTATCATGTTCTGACAGATTAAACCCCGCCCTCTACGGGTGTATGTGTGTGTAAGGTGTGCTGCCCCCTGCTGGGCAAACAGTGGAACATTTAAATGAGTGGTTAGCTGAGCCTTTAGCTCTGTGATTAGCTAAAGGATAGTCAATAACTAATCCAGAGACTGATCAGCAAGTGTTTGAATAAACTTTATTGATCCTTTAGCAGTGACTGTGTTAGCGTCTTCATGTTCTCTTCAGGTTAGCAAAGAAATCGTCCACGACGGCCTCCATCTCGTCCTCGCTGTAGTCTTTAACCACAAACTGCTCGCCGTCGTGAGCTCCGCGGATCATGGCCGACAGAACTGCACACAGAGACAGGAAGTTAATGTGACGCCCTCAGCGTGTCACTTCCTGCTTGTTAGCATTAGCATGTTAGCGTTAGCATGATAACTTCAATAATGTTTGTTTTATTGACAGAGCTTAAGGGGCGTGGCCGGCCAGTTCGTAGAAGTGTGACCTCACCGCGTCCTGACGACGGCCTGAACAGACACAAGGTTTTCTTCTTCATGTCGACAGCGCGGCCAAGTTCATAACCGACGCCGAGGGACGGCTGCGTGACCTCGGCCACCACCGCTGGGGTCACATAGAGGTCAGAGGTCATACACAACACACAGTGAACTTATAATCACTGATCAATAATCAATGCTCCTCACTCACCGTCAGACTGTCGGAGCCAATCCACGTCCCGGTCATGGATGAACTTGTCACCTGCGTCTGCGGCGTCCTCACCTGACCAATCACAGTGCGGCAGCTCAGTGACATCAAACACTTTATTATTAAACCATAAAATACATTATTTAGTGTGTGTGACCTCTGACCTCTGTGTGTGAGCTTGGCACTGCTCACGTGTTCCGTCATCACGCTGCCGTAGCTCTGCAGCTTCTTCGATCTTCTGGTACAAGAGAACGTCGTCTCTGCCGCCGCGGATGCTCCCGCAGAAATACACCTTCATGCTCCTCCTCTGGTTCTGTCAGTCTGTCTGTTCTGGTTCTGTCTGGTTCTGTCTGTCTCCTCTGGTTCTGTCTGTTCTGGTTCTGTCTCCTCTGGTTCTGTCAGTCTGTCTGTTCTGGTTCTGTCTCGTTCTGTCTGTCTCCTCTGGTTCTGTCTGTTCTGGTTCTGTCTGTCTGTCCCCTCTGGTTCTGTCAGTCTGTCTGTTCTGGTTCTGGTTCTGTCTGTCTGTCTCCTCTGGTTCTGTCAGTCTGTCTGTTCTGGTTCTGTCTAGTTCTGTCTGTCTCCTCTGGTTCTGTCAGTCTGTCTGTTCTGGTTCTGTCTAGTTCTGTCTGTCTCCTCTGGTTCTGTCTCCTTTGGTTCTGGTTCTGTCTGTCCCCTCTGGTTCTGTCAGTCTCCTCTGGTTCTGTCAGTCTGTCTGTTCTGGTTCTGTCTCCTTTGGTTCTGGTTCTGTCAGTCTGTCTGTTCTGGTTCTGTCTCCTTTGGTTCTGGTTCTGTCAGTCTGTCTGTTCTGGTTCTGTCTCCTCTGACTGTTTCTTCTTGTTGCCGCTGTTTCCCGCGCTGTGAACAAAACGTGGTCACGTGTCTTTTTTGTCTTCTGTGCTGCCCCTCACGTGGTCTCGCAGGTTTGCTTTCCTTCACTGTGATTGGCTGAAATCACCTCTGATTGGTCCAAACAGGAGGCGGAAAAATCCCAAGGGGGAGGAGTCACCTGACAGGCCTCGTTCAGGGCAGGAAAAATCTCGTAAAATTTCGTTTCAGAATAAAAGCTTTTTAAAGAGATTACCTCAAAACTCGACTCCCTTTAAAGCAAAACAAAACTAATTTTAACTGCCCATTTCCTGTTATGATTGGGTTTAAAAAGTAAAACGAATTATATAATTATACAACCTTTCCATTTTCCTGTTGTGACTTTCAAAATAAAGTTAAAAAAACCCAACTTCATCTTCCCATTTCCTTTTATGATTGGATTTAATAGTAAAACGAATTATTAACTTTATAAACTTTATACACATTTTCCTGTTGATTTTCACAATAAAGGACAACAAATAAAAACTACAATGAGGAACATTAAAGGGCCACTTTTACATTTATGACACAACATCTCCTGCTGATTTGAAACATTCATGAATGTTTATTACTGATAAACTTCATTAATTAGACCAGATTTTTTTTTAATATCAACAACTTTGTTTTAATAACAGAAAAATTTTACAGTAAAAACAAAACCAAAGATTTTCTCGGTGATTTAAACCAAAGTCCATAAAGTTTATTAGAGAAACTATAAATACATATGAACATGAAGCTTCACCACAGAACCAGCATCTGAAGAACCGTCTCCACTCACCAACCGCCTCGACCTTTGACCTGTGATTTTTCTTTTACCAGTTCCCAAAGATAAACATTTACACAAAAAAGAAACATATCTCCTCCTCAAGATGGCCTACAGCGTCTCTGAGTGGGCGGGTCCTCAGTGGGACATCAGCGTCACCCCTTGGCTCCGCCCTGTGGCGTTGAGTGCCAGGTCAGACACGTCTCTGGCCACTCGCTGTATCGGAGACAAGTTGGGTCCTTCCAGAGTGTCGAGCAGCCCTGAAACAAGACAGGAGGTCTCACTCTGACACAAAAACAACGACAGGAGGTCTCACTCTGACACTCGGGTGTGCGTCTCTCACCTTCTACGATCTTGTGGTAGGAGAAATGCAGGTAGAGCAGGAAGAGCATGTGCAGCAGGGACAGTGTCCCACAGAGGAGGAGACGCGGCGTCTTACCAACTGTGCGAGACAGAAGAGCTGCCACCTGACGGGAGGACACACAGGAAACCAGCTGAGTCTACAGCTGAGGAAGAAGAGAGGGCTGATGGGAAGTGTAGTCCTTACCATGCGCAGGGTGGACAGTCCGCCAACCAGCAGCCACAGGACGTAGAACAGGAAGTGGAAGTGGATGTTGTAGGTGACGAAGAGGACGACACAGTGACCGAATAATCCGTAACCCTGACAACAGCAAACAGGAAGTAAAGGTCACAAAAGAGGGAACGGGTGTACTGTGAGTGTGCTGCGTGTACGTGCAGTAACAGCACTGACCAGCAGGGACAGCATCTGCAGCATGGTGATCTGAGCATTGACCAGGTAGGCGAGGAAGTAGATGAAGGAGGAAACACCGAGCCAGTAACCAAAACACGTTCCTATGGCTGTTCCCATCAGAGTCCCCTCCCTCTGCAGAACACAGAGCCAATCAGAACCATCAGAGCAGTTTCGACCAATCATCAGACTCTCTCTGTGTGTGTGTGTGTGTGTTTTCTTACGATGACCGTCCCCGAAGTCTTCATCCCGTGCAGCAGGATGGCGACCAGCGTGAAGACCAGCATCAGAGGACCGTACAGTTCACCTGCGATCTTCTACACACCAACAACAAACGGTCAGAGACCACGAACCAAGAGGTGACAAGTCGCAACGTCACCTACAATGAATCACAACATGGCTGACACCCTGCAGCCCGGCTCCTATTGGACAATACCAGCTGTCAGTCACACTGGCGTCCACTCATTTGTGTTGTACTTAATTGTCTATTTTCCGAGTGGAGTTGCCCCCTGGTGGCCGTTCACTGCATTCACTCTTCCTAACTGACTTCACTAAGGAAATTATAAATTCTGCTTAAAAAAAGATATTTTTCTTATAATGCGGACATTTTACTGTATGCTTTTAATTTGTAAATGAAGCCTGTGTTATGTCAGGCTTTTATTTTGAAGTACTTCCAGTGAAGTAGCACTTGTCAGTCTAACTTACTGCTATTGATGTTTATAGGACATAAAAAACAGTGTTTTGTGAAATGCGACACGGCTTGAACAGGAAATGGTTCAGTCCCATTGAACAAGTTTTATCTCAGTGATGTCTTGACAGATTGGTCAGACTTTTTTGTGATGGGTAGTTGATCACCCAACTATGTTCACATTCAATTTCCCATTCAATCTACCCACTGATGACGTCACAAAGAATTATAACATTTTAAAGAAATCCATTGTCTTATAACGGGCAAAACTGTGAAAAACAAAATCATATCTTTGTCAAAACATATCGGATTCGAATAAAATTTGGTATCTGTATGCAGGATCAAACACTCTACCATGAGACTATTTCATTTAATCCAGATTACAGATTTGGTGATGATTTAAAAGTGGTTCAGTCCCATTGAACAAGTGCTACAGATTTAAATGTGAACATTTCAGGTGACAGTGGAAACAGGAAGTGTGGAAGTTTACCTGTGGGAAGTTGATCATGCGGACAGGTATCATGGACTCGATCAGCCTGTCAGACAAAGAGCAGGTCACACTCAGTTTGAACAGGAAGTCGCTGAAAAGAAACAGGAAGTGGGCGGTCCTACCTGCTGCGGACCTGGACAGGCTCCACGTCAAAGTATGGCCTGAGGATGTCGATGTTGGCGTAGAGGTTAAAGGCTTTGGACGCCTGACGTTTCCCCGCCCGCCACACCTGCACACAGGTAACATCGGGTCAGAGCAGCAGCGTGGGCGGGCGTCACACCTCTCTGACTCTGCCCCCTCCCCGGCGACACTCACCTCGTCGGCCACCTGCCGACCCAGCTGACCTTTGATCCCCTTCATACCCAGGAACTCTCCGTCTTCAGGGTTTTCGTTTTCGTCATCGTCGGCGGCCGCCGCCTCCTCGGCCACCTCCTCCTCCTCCTTCATCCTCTGGTGCATCTCACCCATGTCCTCGAAGCTGGAGCCCGACGTGTCGTCCATGTTCTCCATGTCTATGACTGCAGCGCCACCACCCTGCCACACAGAGGAAACACAGGACTGACCGCTGCTCCTGAGCTCACTCACCAGTTTTTATTTGACCTTTATTTTACAGAAGAACCAATTTAACTGTCACACATGACCGGGGAATATACGATATTATCACCCAGTACAATAAAATTCATTATCGTATTGAATTAGGGATAATTATGAATATTTTATGAGACTGGAAATTAAAGGTAGACTGATTAAATTTTGCCCATTTTTACAAAGTACCCATTTTAGTTCTATAAATGTTTTGTATTATTTCTTGTCATTGAACAGTTATATTCAATCAGAAATGTGGATAAATATTGGCATTAGCCGTAGAAAAACCCACATGGTCCGGCCTCTACTTGAGAATACTGTCAAACTCACCAACTTACAGTCCTAGTGATTTACTTCGAAGTGCCACAAGGGGGAGCTGCATCTTTCCAGTCATTCCAGGACCTCGTAATCTACAGAAATCTAATTTATGATACTCGATTTTCACTTTCAAATGTTCCCCAATTTATAATTTGTAATGTTTTGTGTTACTGTTTTGGTTACGCAAATCATTTTTTGTAAGGTTAGTAACAAATTTATGTAATATTACAATAAGAAATGCAAAAACTCCCATGGACCGTTTTCCAGTTCAGAATATTTCCAAAGTTCCCAATTCCATGGAAAGTTTCTGGAAGTTTCCTCCCCTTTGCAAACCAAATTACAACAGAGCATAACATTTTATGGTGACAAAGATGCGTTTTTGTAACAACAGTAACATATCGGTTTCCTGCGTGTCCGTTAACCGTCAGAAAATGTGCACGTTTTCTGAAACCTCGGACAGAAAGCTCCGCCCACCAACATTTACGAATTTAATAATGGTGCGTTCCCCTAACATTGGACTGGAAGTGACGTCACCTCAGAGTTCAGTAATGAAGTCGGAAAAGAACATGGCTGCGTGTGTATTTGGAGAAATACCAGTGGATAACAACGCTCTACGCAGTATTTACTCACAAACGGTGTAGTAAAATACTGTAAAGTGAACAGTACTATGTGTACAACTGATTTAATGTGAAACAATCCGAGAATTCGTGTGTTGCTGACTTTCCGAGTTGGAATTCCGACTGGACGGGCGTCATCGGGAACACGCTCATGTTGGATTGGACCATAAAACTATGTTAAAATAATATAATGCGGTTATTGTAATAATAATAATGTGAATTGTTACTTTTATCAGAACAATCGTCATTTCTCGTGTTAAGTGGACACGTGACCCGGGATTCGCAGTGCGTCAAACGTAAAAACAAATCAAGCAACACCCGGAAGTCTACTTTTGACAGTTATAAATCCATAATGATTATCGATAATATCGGTGATCGACTACATCAGCGGTCAGATCAATACAGTCTGGTAGTTAGCGGGCTGGTTAGCAGGTTAGTGTAGTGGTTAGCTGTTAGCCTGTTAGCTCACCTGGATGAGGTTGTCGTCGAAGCTTCCCCATGGTTCCGTGTTCGTGTTTCTGTTCCCGGAGCCCGCTGACATTTTGCCCGCAGTGACAGCACTTTATCCGGATATGAAGCGTGCCTGTCCCGGGTCGCAGTGGCCGAGTGGAAATGTCCCCACACGTCTTTAGTTTGGCTCACACACGACCGATTTGTCACATTAAAGATCCGAAAACACGTAAATACACCAGGACGCCGCTGAACCTCCGCCACGCACGCACAGTGACGTCATGGCGTTCAGTACGGAGCAACGTGAAAGCCGGAAGTTAAAAAAAGAACTTTATTTTTTAAAATAAAAATTATTTGGCTTCTTTAATTACTCTTGTACAAAACATTGTTTCATAATTAAGTTGATTTTATTATTTGAACATTTACAGTAGTTTTCTCAAAAAATAGAAAAGCAATTAAAACTGCTGTGACGTTAGATTTGTTCATTTATTGTTTTCTATTTTGTTTGCTGTTAGCTTTATCTTTATCTAATTTTTGGTTCCCTTTTTAAAAACGTGGTTGTTTTGTTGGACCTCTTTAATAAAAGTATTTTTAAAAGAGCGAAAAAAAGAAAAATTAGAAAAAAAACATTAAAATATTGGTTTTAATTAATTTTATTGGTTTTATACAGAGGAGTATGTTCTGAAAAGTTGATGGAAACAAAATAACAGTTTTTGTAAATTTATGGAACTTTGCAAAACAAATGGACAAAGTTAGACAAACTAATAATATTAAAAATAAATAAATTAAAAAGGCAGACATGTTTTTTTATATTTTATGCCCTAATTCACACACACTGTAACTGGTTCTTCAAATCAAGTCAAGTCTGTCTGTTCAGCCTTTTTAAGATATTTAGATTTTAAAGCGACCACACATTTATAATAAACACTTAACAGAAGGTAATTATAGATTATACAGATTATAGATTTTTATTTCACATGCATTATGGATTATTTTTATATTTGGGCCATTTATGTATTGTGTTCTGTATTCCTTTTGACGTCTGTATTTTGTCCACACTGTCATATGATGCCGTTACAAATGTATCTGAATGGTCAGTGTTCACGTTGTTTTGTACATAAAAGAACACTAATTGCAGTTCAAAGTTCTTTCAGCAGGGGGCGAGCTCATTCTATGACCTGCCAGTGTGTGGTTTCAGTTCTCGCGATACCTCCCCCACATGGCTGTTTTTTTTGTGCTTGTGTGACGTAGACAGTGACATTCGGTCCCGGTCGGTGTGAAACACCGGCAGTTAAAGGATTCTTTTAAAAGACAGTTCTGTGTAACGTGTCTCCGCCGGGATTTTCCATGACATCGAAGTCGCGGAACCACGGTCGAGGCTCACGGTGAGTGAAATGGCGGCGGTGACATGGCTTTTACCGGGTTTACGCTGTTAGCTCAGCTAGCAGAGTTAGCTCCGTGTGACCGCTGTGTTTGTGTGTGTATCAGCTGTCTGCTTTGTGGACACAATATAAATCCAGCTGTTTAATAAACGTCACGCGACTAACCACTTCACACGAACAACGCATTTATCATCAAATGGTGTAACTTGTCAGGTTAACACGCTCGAGTGAGTTCTGTTCGTTTTGTAAAACCAAATCCGCTTTTAAAAAATTTATATTTTTACAGATCAACGCTCACAGCTAAGTTTTAACTCGACTTAGCACGTCCCTTTTTCATTATATATACATATCTGGAATCCACCGCGTGTTTCGGCTTCCTTTTTGCGTCACTTTATTTAAGATGTCAGCTGTTTTCCCTGCTTATCTCCTGACCTCGGTCAACCTGACGAGTCGAACTTTGTTGAAAACATCTAGTGTTTTGTGTTAAAAAAAAAAAGCAGCTGCGTGTCACGTCCCCACCTGATCAATGATCAGCTGAGCTTATCAGTGGATCGATTATTAACAAGTTCTCAGTCGTTGGTGAGAAAGTGCTGTGGTTGTGACTCCGCCCCCTCGGCCCGAGCTCGGGTGTACGTGCTGGCAGACAGAGCGTGATGGCGGACAGGCGGAGCCCTGCTTCCTCATTCCTCTGAGCTGTAACCGAACCGCGGCGGCTCTGATCCACCTCCATCTGCGGTGGAGCCCCGAACCACAGGCCGACTGTCGGTGCTGGTTGACGGTCAGTGAGTCCGCATCATGAGGTACAGTACCGACAGGAAGACGTGGGCGCCATTTTATCTTCCCCCAGACTCAGTCAGGGAAAATCACAGATGTTAGACAGATGTTAACAGACAAGGAATTTAAAAACAGTTAAAAGATAGTAAGAATAAAAAGGCTTAGGATCAACAAACATTTGATTAGAAAAGCAATTAAAGTGTAATAATCAGAAAATGTGCCTATTGAATGTAAAAAAAAAAAAATAACGTTATGTAGAAACTAAGGACTACAGTAGTCATGTTTAGAGTCGAAGACAAACTAAACTTGATCGATCAATAATATAGTCTTTTCTCGACCTGTTCACTTATTGATTGGTTCGGTTGTGACAGATTGTGTGGTCAATGGTCATTTCCTGGACAATGGGAAAGAATGTCATGTTGTTTTCATGTTGTCTTTGTTGTGATCTTCTTGTCAGAAATCCAGGATTACAGAGAAAGTCAGACTAGATCAGTCCATTAGGAGCTTATTCAGTGAAAGTAGAGATAAGGAAGAAGACAATGTTGCAGATGTTACACAAGAAAACATGAGGAAGTAAAAGAATGCAACACAGAAAACATGTTTTGCATCCGCTGTTAAAAATAAAAATATAAGTCAGAAATAAAGTTGCAGAATTTTTAAAATGGAGTAGGAACATTTAGCAAGCATTCACAATTCATTTATTTATTATTTACACATCTATAAATTGGGTCATGTAGATTTATTTATTTTAATATATTTCTATTATAGTAATAATTCTTAATAGAGAAAAACACAAATATCTCAATATTTTATCTGTTACTATTTGTATTTAATTCTCTTTTACTTGCTTCATTTTGATCACACACATAATATTTTATTCTCCGGTGTTTGATGATTGCATTTTTTCACTTTCCCTTTTCTTTCTTTTCCTCACTTCTGTCTCTTCTTTACTTCTTATTTCTTCTTTTTCTCACTTCTTCACTTCTCCATTGCTGTTTTTAATACATAAACTAGCCCTTTGTCAGCTGAAACAGTTGTTGGGGTTTTATTTGGTTTGTTTGTTTCTTTAATTATGTTTTTATTCTGTGAAGCTCTTTGAGTTTCATTGCCTTGTATAAAACATACAACATACAGTCCTTATGATTTTTTTCTTTATGATTTGTTATGATCATATTTAATTAATTCTTAAATTACACTTAAATATATTATCCTGTCTGTGATGTTTCTCAGCTCTGTAAGTGCCGACAGAAGGCTACACCTGTTTTATGTTGTTTTCTGAACAACATACAAAATTATCTTTAAGCAGTTTTTTAAGTTATTATAATAATATTGTGAATTAAAATTATTTTTTATCTGGAAATCTTTATCATCTCATGTCTAGTCCATCCACATGAAGTGGAAATGTTCAGAGAGTCACATCATCTAAAACAGTACTGTGGTGTTTTCACTGGGCTGTAATTATACCTGAGACAATGCTTTAAAAGTACAGTCATCATCAAAACTCACTCCAGACGCAAACGTGGCAACTTTGAGTCATTTATTTTACTCAAAATCATTTCCACAATCCATAGTTCATTCAGTCACGCTGTTGTACAAAACACGGTCAAACTTCTTCGAGCAGCTTCTTTTTATGGTCATTTATTACGATGCCTTCCTCTGAGTTATTGTTGTAACTGTAATAGACTCACATGTTTTCATGTGCTAGTCTTACCTCTTATCTCTGTAGGGTTAGGGTTTATTTTTCCCTAAATTATCATAATACTTTTGTAATGCAACAGCCCAATCTAGAGCAAGCTAGCTGACCAGAATAGATCTCCATGGCAACAGATGTGCCACTGCTATCACAAAACCAAGTCTAGGTTTCATTAAGCTTGGATTACTGGAAATTCCTGGCTTAAACTATTGACAAAGTTTCATGTTGTGAGCCTGAATGTTGTTATAGTGATGTTGTCATGTTGTTTTTAATGACATAACATTGTTGTCGCTAACAGTGTCATTGTCACGCTGTTGTCACTTGTGAATGTAATTGTCAGTTGACAGTGTTTTTCCTCACATTGTTGTCAGTTAAAACTTAACTGCCATGTTGTTGATGGTTGTGAGCATGATTGCTGTCAGTGGTTATAACCACACATTTGTCAGCTCTGAATGTGATTTGTTTTAACACTTGTTTTAACATTATTGTCAAGTTGTTGTTGGCACTGAATGTGATTGTCAGTTGTGACTGTGATTGTTGTAACTTCACTGTCAGGCTGTTGTCAGTTGTGAGTTTGTTGTTGTAACTGTTGTCAGTTGTGAGTTTGTTGTTGTAACTGTTGTCAGTTGTGAGTTTGTTGTTGTAACTGTTGTCAGTTGTGAGTTTGTTGTTGTCGGTTGTGAGTGTGATTGTTGTAACTTCACTGTCAGGCTGTTGTCAGTTGTGAGTTTGTTGTTGTAACTGTTGTCAGTTGTGATTGTTGTTGTCGGTTGTGACTGTGATTGTTGTAACTTCACTGTCAGGCTGTTGTCAGTTGTGAGTTTGTTGTTGTAACTGTTGTCAGTTGTGATTGTTGTCGTCGGTTGTTATGTCACAGGAGCTGATGCTGTGTAACCATAGTCAAACAGAAAGTGCTGATGCTGCTTCTTATCAGAGACTCACTGACTGTTCACAGCTGATACTGAAACGCGCCGCACCCTCAGGCCCCGCCCCCAATATCAGCACAGTTACCATGTTTCTCTGGAAGTCGTGTCTCTGCGTCTCTAAATGACATCACTGTCAAACTGTTGACCATCGGCAGCTGAAAATAGTCCTGTGATGTAACTGGTTTGATCCCAGTGGATCACCGTGACCACGAGTCACTGACCTGAGGTCAACTGCCACAACAATAGAAACACAACACAAAGGTGAAGGTTGATCCTGTGGTCACATGATCGTGACATCATCTTCCATCATATCGCACGTTAAAAAAAATGTTTGTTTGGATCAGACGCGGTCGTCTGAATCTTCCTCAGTGACCTGACAGTGTTGATCTGTTTCCTGTCCAGGATGCCAGCGTCAGCGGAGGTGGGCGGAGGCCTGAAGCTGTGCCGACAGGCCCAGGCTCAGCTGGAGGAGGCCATCAGCTGTGTGATGAAGGCCGAGCAGCAGCTGAGAGAAAACACCCGAGAGGTCAGGACCTCACCATCACCACCATCACCATAACCACCATCACCACCATCATCATCACCACCACCCTGTCACTCTAACGGTTATTTGGCGTCACACAAATCAAATCTCTGTCCTTTAGTTTCCATAGAGACGGAGACCAGAAAGTCCAGCAGCTGATCAAACAGCTGACTCAGTGTAAACAGTCAGGTTAAACCAGTAAGTCCATTAGACCAGTAACATTAAGCTAAAACTGAGCCAATACTGAGTTAACGTAACCTAAAACTGAGCCAATACTGAGCTAAAATTAACCTAAAACTGAGACAATACTGAGTTAACATTAACCTAAAACTGAGCCAATACTGAATTAACATTAAGCTAAAACTGAGCCAATACTGAGTTAACATTAAGCTAAAACTGAGCCAATACTGAGTTAACATTAACCTAAAACTGAGCCAATACTGAGTTACCATTAACCTAAAACTGAGCCAATACTGAGTTACCATTAACCTAAAACTGAGCCAATAGTGGCCTAATACCACCACTGAGCTGGTAGCATTGTTAGCTTAAGTAAATCCTGATAACAATAACAGATCCTGGATCTGTTAAACTTGCTCCTTTTGTTGAGGTTTGTGGTCTGTGATCCTCTGATCCTGGATTAGTCAGCAGCACACACACACACACACACACACACACACTCTCTGACTCAGTGTGTGTGGGTCAAGACTCAGGGACATGGCATATGAGAGAGAGAGAGAGAGAGACGGGAAGAGAGAGCAGGGTGTGGTAGAGTCAGTATATAAGACAGTGGAGCAGAGAGAGAGATCAGCTCCTGGACTGAGAACTGCTCCTGGACCCTGGTCTGCTCTGGTCTGGACTCTGTTGGCAGGTATGAAGGCCTGGTTACAATGATGTGCTGATGTCACTGGTGAGAGGACGATGAAGGACATGACGTCCGTCAGACATCATCGTCTAGTTTGTCTTCTCACAGGAACCCAAACATTGTTACAGTTTCCGTAGAAACGTAGATGGTATCTTTGTGTTTTCCTGTGCATCGTAGATCTGATCTGTGGAGTCTTACTGTCTACCTGCTCTTGTCTGTGTCTCACCTCTCTCTGTCTCTCTCTCTGTCAGGTGCGCTTGGAGCTGCAGAGCTGCGTGAGCCGCCAGCAGGAGGCGCTGCGCTGCAGAGAGGTGTGGCTGCTGGGTCAGATCGAGTTACTGGAGCAAGTGAAGACAGAGACACTGCAGCAGCAGCTGCACCAGCTGCACCGGGTGAGCAAGACAAACAGCAGCATCTCACTCACTCACTCACTCACTCACTCAGTCAGTCAGTCACTCAGTCACTCAGTCACTCACTCACTCACACAATGGTCGTCAGATTGTTCTGACCTGATACAAAGTCAATCCAATTAATTCCGCAAATGGAGAGAAAATGTAAATTGTGTTTAAAAAGTCAAAATGGCTGACACTCTGTTGGGTATAGAAAATGGCCGATCTATTTTTGACGGGCTTCGACCTTCACATGTGACATGTGACTGAGGTCATATGTGTGAGCACTGACAACTTTGACGTTGTTTGGACAATAAATGCAAGAAATATTGGTTAAAAAAAATTGTCCTGCTTTAAACAAATTATAGTTTGCTTTTCACTGCCTTAAGGCACTTTTCCACTATACGGTTCCGGCACGGCACGGCACGGCACGGCTTTACTCTTTTTTTTTTTCTTTTTTTTTTTGCTTGTGTTTCAGCTTCAAGGTCAGTTTGACGTCATCGCTCATCAGCTGCACAACAACAGCAACGACCTGAGCAACCAGCTGACCAGCTGCATGGAGAAGTAAACACACACCCACACCAACACAAATGAGTTCAAAGGTCAAAGGTTGACCCCGATGTTGGTCTGAGAGGGAGCCGTACAGTGATGATAAGAGGAGTGTTTGTTTTCTCCTCCCTCTGCAGGTTGTCCTCTCTGAGTCTGACTCCAGAGGAAACACCTGAGATGAGTTTCCATGCCGACGCTCGCTCTCTGAAGAACGCCATCACCTCGTTTGGTCGCATCACTGCGCAGGTAACACACACGCGCACACACACATCCACACACATCCGCACACACATCCGCACACATGCACACACATGAACACACATGCACACACATGTACACAGGTGTCATTGACTGTGTGTCACTGACCATGTTGTTTTTTTAACTTAATGATTTCAGCTTGTGGAGGGAGTGTCCTCTCAGAGCCCCGCCCTTCAGAGAGGTCAGGTGCAGAACTCTCCAATTGCAGCTAAGAAGCAGGTAACTCCACCCAACATCAAGAACCAATAAGAAAAAAGTCACGGTCTGTCATAACTCGATTTGTTGTGCGCATGTCCTGTGGCAACAACTTAAATCAAATGTTATATTCTGTTCTTGGAAACAATTTTTTTTAAATATAAGATAAAGACATGTTTTAATTTTACATTTTGTTTTGTAAGTTATTTTTAGAAAAATAGCATTTTGTTTTTGTACTTATTCTTCTAAAATAGACATTTTTATAATATCTTCAATTTTAGTAGTTTAATACACATTTTTGTGTCGTGTCGTTTTGTGTTGTCATTGTGGAGCTAAAAACAAAATGTGGACTTTGGCTTTCAAAATAAGAGGCTCTGACTTTGGCTTTTTACTTCTGCTTATATAAACCTTTAGCCCTAATACTTAATACTTAGCCCTAATAGTTGTTTGTTGTTATTTTTCGCAGTCACAGGACGTAGTCACACTTTCACACATAAACAAAACAAATCGGGTAATGACACTAGCATTAGCATCTGTGTGCTCTGCTTTGCTGTCGTTAGCATGCTCGTCTAGATCAGATTTCAGGTGATGTTGTGTAATCTGTGTCTCTGCAGAAGTCAGAGGGCGGAGCTCTGGAGGAGTGGCTTCTGGGTAATCGTCCCACCAGCAGCACTCCTGTTGGATTCCAGTCCAGTAAGAATCCTCAGGATTGGCTGATGTCATGTAAGGAGACCAAGGTAAGAGGTCAACAGTCAGAAAGTGATTTCTTTGGTTGTGAGATGTTTTGGCGTTTGTTGTTGTTAACGATGTGTAGGACTGTGTGTCTGTGCAGACTTCCTGTCCCGTCCTGGCTTCAGTGGACTTCCTGCAGGCCTGGGGTCAGCTCAGTGACCTGGAGGCCTGGATCCTCAAGGACCAGACACCCATAAGTCGGGAGCGAACCCTGAGCAGCTGTAGCTCCACCTTCTCCATCGAGAAAATCGACGAATCAGAGTTTGCCATCTCCTCTGAGGAGGAGGAGCTCAGCGACTGGCTCATCACCCCGCCCACTGTTGCCATGGATACTTTAACAGATGCTGAGCGATGGCGGCAGGTCCTGAAGCCGTTTGAAGTCAGCTGGTCAGCCAGTGATTGGCTGGCGGGATTGAGCCACACAGCTGCTGCCGCCGCCGACTGCTCCTCCTGCTGCCAGACCACCAAGGCGGTGGAGATTGAGAACCTGGGTCAGCTGAAGTGCCTGAAGACCCCGCCCACCTCCAGTCCCACCTCCCCAGTCACGCCCCGACCAGACCTGGAGGCGTGGTTGCAGCAGGCGGAGCCAGAGCCACAGACATGTCGAGCCAACGAACTGTGCGCGACGTTTGCCGACTGCGTGTGCGAGGAGAACTGCGCTAAGGACGCGCTGAGCCGCTGGCTGCTGCAGCAGGAGGGGCGGGACAAGAACGGCGTCCCCGTAGCCAAGAATGACCCGCCCCCCACCACACCTACTACAAAGATGGCCCCGCCCACCATGTATCACAGGGAGCAAGAGCTGAAGGTAACAACTACACCAGATGTTTTTAAGATCCTCTACTCTGTGTAAAAGCTCCTCCCACATCACAGCTGTCCTCTCCACAGGTCCAGAACATCCTGCAGACCTGGCTCCACCCATCCAACTCCTCCTCCTCCACATCATCTCCTCTGGATCTTACCTCCACCCTCTCTGCCTGGGTGGCTCCTGGAGAGGAGAAGGCAAGCAGGGAAAACCGAGGCTCTGCCTCCTCCCCCTCACCATTCGAGCTTCCTCTGGATCCAAAAGGATGGGTCCTAAGTCCAGGTCCGGGGTCAGGAGGTCGGCCCCGCCCCACTGAAGAGGAGGACAAGTGGCTGCTGAAGAAGAGGAGTCAGGTCCAGGTAAGAGGGCGTTGTCATAGCAACACACCCCAGTGCATTGTGGGACTTTTTTCTTGACCAAACGTTGTCGTGTGTTTTCAGGAGCGGCTGGCGTTACCAACGGTCTGTGACCTGTTCTCCTGCATGAAAGTGGGCGGAGACAAAGACCAGTGGCTGCAGAGAGCTCCTGTCCAGGTGAGAGTCAGGTGACATCATCATCATGTGACAAGATCATGTGTGTGGTCTCATTCATGTCTCCTCTTCCCTGCAGATGTGACAGTTTTATCGCTGCACATGACTGAAATCGCTTCTTACTTCCTGTGACATCACCACACTGAGCCGCCTCTCGTCCAATCAGGAGGAGACTAAGGAAAAAACATGGAAAAGAAATAATCTGAGTTGAGATAGAGACCTTTCAGTCAGCTGATCAGTCAGCTGATCGTTTAGCTGATCAATCATTAAAGATTCTCCTGTCATTTTTGATTTCCTTGCTTTAGACAGTGTATTGATCAGTTATTAATCAGTTATCAATCTTTATTTGAGTTATCAGCTGACAGCAGGGGTGGGGGTGGGCTGGGGTTATATTTATATATTTTAATAAGCTTTTATTTTGATAAACCTTCATTTTAATGGATCTTTTCTTTCACTGACTTCTGATCTACTTCCTGTCCAGGTGTAGCACCACCTGATTCATTGGTGCAGCTTGTCAAAATAATTTCCCACAATTCCGTGTGTGAAGGCAAACAGGTCACATGGTTCTGCCGTCAACAGTGATTGGTGTTTTTATTGACGATGTGAAAAAGTAAGGGGGAGGGGCTGTGATGACATTTCTGTCCTGCTGTGATTCTCTACAGTAATTTAACATGACATCTGTGACGTCACTCGCAATGCTAAGCTAACACCAACGTTATTGCTCACCACAGCCTAAAGTAGAATCAATAAAGTTTATTCAAAGTTTACATTGAGCTCTGTGTTCATTTCCCACGATGCATTGCTTCATTTCAAATTCACCTCTGTGGAAACACTAGTGCTCATTCAGCGTCGCTGCAGCGGAGACTCCACAGTAGAGATTTTTAATTGATTTGCTTGTGTGGTTTTGTCAAGAGCCTTTAAAAAAAACTGTCACGAGCGTCACGTAACGCGGCGGAACAGACGTAGTAGTGACGTCACTGTCAGACGAAATCAGAAAATGCGTTTTCACGACACCTCGCGATATCTGCAGTCACTTTAACACCGACCAATCACAGAGGACGCACCGGGCAGGTTGCGCACGAGGTCAGCCAATCATAGGTAAAAGAGGAACCACGCGCGCGCCGCCGCCGCCGCTTGACGCATCTCTGCCGCCGCTTGCACACAAACCGCCGCCACATCCGGATGCGATGTGACGGAGGTGCGGAACCGGAGCCCGAACCAGAACCTGAAGAGGACCTGATCCAAGACAGCCTCAGTCGTAAGTGTCAGTGCTTATGGTGTGTGTGTGTGTGTTTCGCTCCTCTTCCTCTCCTTTCTTTCCCAGAGGGCCGCGGCCCCCTGCTGGGCCTTGTCGATATTGCAGCCGGGCCTCAGACTAAGAAACAGTGATATTTATTTCATCTTGTGCCCACAAAATATGTTTTATGGAAACACATTTTACTTTACGGAAGCCCCATTGATTTGCCATTTTGCTGTTTGCCTTTTAATAGTATTAGTTTTGTTCATGAATGCAGAATCTGCTTTATTGGCCAAATTTGAGAGCAAACTTATTTAATACTAAGTATAAACATTATTGAGAATAAACCACAATTTTAAAAAAATAACGCGAACAACTTAAATGACGTAATAATTTTATTTATTTATTCACCGATTTATTTGTCTTTTTTTCGTCTAAACACACATTGGGACTGCCATCCTCAAACGTTCTCTCTTTTAATTGTGTGTTAATTTAGTTTTATTTTTTTCTGTAACTTGATTTATTTTTTAATTGTTTAATCTCCTTTTTGTTTTGTTTTTTTGTGTTTTTTGTCCAACCTTAACCGTGTTTTCATTATCTTTTTGGTTTGGTTTTCTTTTAGATTTGAAGTCATTTTTCGTGAGCTGTCTTGTTTGCGGGATTTTATTGTGACAGTCACGCCGCTGCACATCCGGTCTTCGCAACCATTTAATCCTTCCCACAATGCTTTGTGTCCACGTCCCTGCTTCCTGTTTATTGTGACCGTCTCCGCCGGTAACACTTTAACGTTTTCTCCGTTTTCCCGCCGTTAAATTTAGGTGAGTTATCGATCATCGGTGCGTTTCTCCGTTAACGCGGTTCCCGCCGTTTAATCGGCGGCGTGTGGTTTTATTTTGACAGTTTATGGTGAAGGAGGAAAATCCCGCTCCGCTTCCTCATCACCGCCACTGCGCGGCCGAGCCCCGGAACTCCGCTCAGAAAATGGACGATTTACAAACATGTCGCTTTCACTCGCACAGAAAATGAACTGTGAGGAAAATCCCAGATGTTTTACACCAAATAAGAGTTGCGGCATTTGTTCGGCTTCAAAATCATACACTTAATGTGATTAAATGTGGAGGAAACGTCATGTTCAATAATGGATGCCCCGCCAGCAGCCGCCCTCTGCGGAATCATCGGGGACAAATAATCGATGTAATATCGAAGAAACTTTAAATCCGAGTCGTTATTTAAATGAAGAAGGAAGCTGTTTGTTGTATTTAACGCGTTCAGAGTGCGGATGGGCGGAAACCGAGAGGTTTAACGGTTAAACTCCGCCCGTCTCGTCTGAAGCGCTTCAGGCTCACAGGGACTGGAAAATCCACAGAAATATGAACCAGGTTTGGTCTGAGCTGCCGCGCGTCTTTAAACGCACCTTCATCTGCGACCACTTTTCGTGTGTTGTTTTAAAATGTGCATCGATGATTAGCTAGATTTTGCCCTGTTCAGGTGTGACGTCACCACATGTAACAGAAATGTGGGATTTTCAGTTCGTCGGGTCAGAGGTCACCTGAATAGTGACGTCACAGTTTATGTACCTTTTTATTATTTTTGTCCTAACGACGGAAAGAATTATGATGTCAGTTGTTATCAAGATAAACTAGAATTTAATTTAAATACAGCATACAGTCCTGGTGATTTATCTTGTGCCACAAGGTGAGCTGCATCTTTCAATTTATCACAGGACCCTAATGATCTTATTTTCATTTTAAAACAAACCACTTTTTGTAAAAATCGGTAGGTAATTGTTTCTTATTATTATTATTGTTATTATTATTATTGTATTTGTGCAATTTTTTCAGAAAATGGAAACAAACCAAAACAATTACGTTTAAAAATCCAGAAGAAAACTTCTTTTTTTTAACAATTAATCAGAACATTGATGTAAATGGGTGATGTCACCAATCACCATGACAACGCTGCTGCAAACCAGTCAATAAACTGATCATTAACCGGTATATGTTATGTCATTATGTTCACCTCAGATCAATAATCGGTAATAATCAATAACCCCGCCCCCTCCCTTCCACCTCAGGTCCTCGGCTGCTCCTGTGACGCTCTTCCTCTGCTCCGCCCCTCACCTCAGGATGGAGGACTCGGAGACGGAGCTGGCGGTGGCGGACACGGACGCCCTCGGTGCCGACTTCATCACGGTGGAGTTGGACACGCAGCCCATCGAGTACGTGGTGAAGTGGGCGGAGGTCGGCTCCAAGTTTACCATCTCCTGCGTGAAGAAGGACTCGGACGACCCGTCGGACCTGACCGCCGACCAGCTGAAGATCGAGGCGGACGAGGCGTTCTTTGCGCCGTACGAGGAGGTGTATCCCTGCGAGGTGACGGAGCAGAGTGTGGAGATAAAGACGGACTCCGATGAAGAGGAGGATGACGGCGAGGAGGAGGAGCACGAGGTGCTGGTGGAGGCCGGGAGCAGCCAGCTGGACGGCGAGGCGGACTCGGACCAGGCCGACTTCGAGCCCGACGAGCGACAGTACCGCTGCAGCTACTGCGGGAAGTGCTACAGCCACGCCTCCAGCCTGTACCGCCACCAGCAGACACACACCGCAAAGAGTGGTGGAGCTCCGCCCCCTGCCAAGCGGGCTCTGGAACCAACTCATCAAGACGCACGCTACACCTGCCCCCACTGTGGCATGAGCTTCAAAGGCAGCAGGTCGGTACCTCCTCAGTCTGGTCCTTGTCTTAGTCCTGGTCCTGAATTCGTAACCAGGTCTTGGTCTTGTCTCATGTTGAATATAGAAGGAATAGAAAATAGATCACTAACTGTTTGATAGTGACTCTCTCTTACTGACTCTTTCATGACAAAATGTCTGTGCTGAGTGGGCGGAGCCTAACTGTTGTCTTGTCCTGTCAGGATGCTGGGCAGTCACCTGCGGCTGCACGGGAAGCGGCGAATTCACCCGTGTAACATCTGCGGGAAAGAGTTCAACCACAGCTCCAGCCTGTCGCGCCACCGCCTCATCCACAAGAAAGGGAAGGTAATGGCCAAGGACGCCGGCCCCAGCGCCAACATGGCCGCCCTGCGCCACTCGCTAAAGCCCGGCGGCAAGAACAAGAAGGCAAAGAGGCAGCAGCAGCAGCAGCACGTTGCGACCGCCATCATCCAGAGTCCGGGTGGCGACAAGTTCTACGCCTGCCCGCAGTGCGACATGAGCTTCAGGACTTCGACGCAGCTGTCGAAGCACCAGGTGACGCACGTCAAGGAGCTGCTGGACAACTACACGCCCGGAAAAGAGAACCTGGGCGAGACCTCATCTGACCTCAAGATCCGCCTTAAGCTCTGCTCCCGCGACAAGCCCAACTTCTACACCCTCTGCAAGAAGAACCGCCGCCGCCGTGGAGGCCGCGCAGGCAAACGAGGCTCCACCGCCTCTGAGGAGGAGGAGGAGGAGGAAGGCGGCGTTGGGGCAGGAGGAGGAGCCGGTCGCCACGGCTGCAACCAGTGTGGGAAACGGTTCAGCCACGCGTCCAGCCTGGCACGTCACCAGCAGACCCACAGAGCAGGGGGCGGCGGCGGCGGCCGGGCAAAGTCCGGACTTCCCACAGCCAAGACCAAGACCTACACCTGCGCCGCCTGCAACAAGACCTTCATGCACTCATCCAGCTTCTCCCGCCACAAGAAGGCGCACATGGAGGAGGAGCAGCGTGTCCACGCGGCCACCGCCGCCAAACGCCGGAAGAGAATCTTAGACGAGACCGCTCCGCTGGAGTCCGAGGACTCCGAGTGACATGGCCCCGCTCTGGACTGGGTTCAGGACCTGGTCTGACATGGTTCTGAATCAACATTGGTTTGGTTCTGGACTGGTTTGAGACCAGTTCTGGTGAAGTTGTAATTTGAAAAACTTCTGGACCAGGTCTCAGATCTGGACCAGGTCTGGGATCCTGGACGTCCAGATGTTGGGAACTGGACCAGGTTGGTTTTTCTCTGGTGTAGATAACAGGACGTCCATATATGGTCTTGTGCAAGAGGAAAGTCTCCAAATATGGTCACATCATAACTGCTCAATAAGCCCCTCCCCCAGCACACACACACTCCATTTCCCATCAGCCACTTGGGGGATAGAGCTGTCTCAGGCCACGGCCTCTGATGCTTACAGCGTTATCGGAAACACGTAAAGTTATTTGCTCGTACGGAAGTTTATTAGTGACGTTTGTTTTGTTGTTGTTTTTTTTTAAATCAGGATCTTACGTGGCGGCTCGATTCCTTCGCACAATTGTGACATCAGTTTTGTTTTTTTTCCTTTTTTTTAAAAAGATTATTTCCAGTTTTGGTTGGCGTCGTTGATGGACGTCCGTACGCGTGTTCGGAGCCGCGGCGCCTTCGCTCGTCCCCGTCTTTCTTTGGTTTCTCATTACTTCCTGCGTGGTTGTGATTGGCTGCAGTTCTCATTTGAAGGAGACGAGCTGATTGGTCCCAGTTCCTCCTCATTAGCATATGCATGAAGACTCTAAACGCAGCTTGTCGGCCATATTTGTATTTTTCCAGCTGCGTTTGTTTGTGATTTTAGCGGCGGCGAGCGCTGGTCGACAGGAACCTGCACTTATTTATGAATTTGGAACGATGATGTAATATATGAATATTAATGGTATTTAAATGTAATTCGCCGGTTAAACTAAAAAAAAAAAAAAATCGCTCCCACCGCCAACCCTCATCGTTTAGCATCGTCATATCGTCGTCGTTTTTATTGGTTCACTGAAAATGTTGGAGACGACAGGTGGACGCGCTGATGACATCACCCCGTCTGTCCACTGAATCTTCTGTTCAGCCCCGCCCCCTGGTGTCTGTCTGACGGCGGCACGCTCACCTGTTTATTTATAAATGGTTGAGAGCGAGTGGCGGGTGGTCGGGGCGACGTGGCCCCGCCCCCCCGCACCCTCCGCTGCGTTTTCATTGGCTCCACGTCGTTTTGTTTGGTTCTCGGTTCGTCACCTGCAGGTAGAAGGTCGTTCGTCATCGTGTCGTGTTTGATTAGAAAAAAAAAATGTCGACATGTTTTTTTTCTAATAAATCTGAAAAAAGTTCACTGTGTGTGTGAATCATTTTAACTTCAAATTATGCGTTATAGTATTTAAATAATTGTTAAATCAAGATTTTCAAATCAAGAGTCTTCACTTTTGACAGATTTACTGAACGTCACAATTTCACTTTAGCAGCGGGAAACGGGGAAAAGGGGAAAAATAGCAATAAATGGATATGAAATTTGAGACGTTTTCAAGTAAATAAAATTCATCTCACTTTTAGAGAATACAAAACAATTACCCAAACATGTAACCTTAAACACGTAACAAACACACGTCTCACTGGACTCATTTCTCATTTAATTCAGAATCGGGTTTATTTGTTGTGCTCGTTAATGCAAAAGCAAATATTAGACATAAATGTATGTAAAACACGACAATAAAGGTGATATGGGTAAAAAACAAAACTATCAGTTCCAGTTGTAGTCAGAAAGTAACCTCACAAGGACGTCAAGTCGACAGTAGAAACACTTTTGCTGTTCATTTAAATATTTAAATACTCCGATCGCAGATAACACAAAAACAAATTCTTGAAAATTACATCTACACACAAAGAATTCACTGAAAAAAACTTGGACAAATAAACAAACAAATCCAGTTTTTCATCTCATGTGTTTAAGTAATGTAACAATTACATGTTTTTTCTTTTTAAAGAAAGGATTCATTCAAATTTGAAAGGAAACGATTATAAAGAAACGATTATGAAGAAACAGTGTGACCACAGGATGGCAGCAAAGAGTCACATGATGTCTCTGGTTCTACAGAAAGAGGAGGATGATGATGATGATGATGATGTCACAGGTTTTACAACAAACCATCTGCTACTTTATTTAATTCTTCTCTGCGCTGAAACTCATTCTTGACTAGGAACCTTCCTGGAATTGCACCGCAGGAGTATCAGCATTGGTACCTTGCTCATGGGCACCCCATCCTATTTGACAAGGTGGGGATTCAAACTGGCAACCTTCCGGTTACAAACCAGTTCCGAGTTCTTTCTACGTACAGAGAGAACTGCCCTCAGTGTATGTTTTTATATACAGTGTAATGTCCCAGTCTGACTCATGTAGCTCCGCCCACTTTAAATCTGCTTCTTCCTTGTTTGACATGAAGTTCTTAATCTGACCTAATCTGAGATCTGCCTGGTAACAGGCAGTGATGTGTTCTTTTATTGGATTCTGCTGCGTCTCATTTCACTGATGATTTATGACAATCCACAGATTATCAGTTAATCCAGGACTGAGACAAAAAACCAGACCCTGGCCCAGATTCAGGACCGCATCCTGGACCAGTAAAGTGCTGGGGTGAGTAACAGATGAGTCAAACACTCTGGTTTTAGTCAGATCTCTTTATAGTTTTCTTTTTCACACACAATCCAGTGACTACGAGCTCCGACCAATCACCAACAAGAAAACAAACTAAACAGCTGATCAGGGAGTAAACATGAACACACAGCAGAGACAAACTTCAGGGTGATGAAGGGCTGAAAACACAGAAACACAGACAGCATGATGGGAAAATTCACTCTGAACATACTGTATATGCCCAATGTATATAACACTGTATATACATGTACATA
This sequence comes from Brachirus orientalis, assembly GCA_016785285.1. NCBI lineage: Eukaryota > Metazoa > Chordata > Actinopteri > Pleuronectiformes > Soleidae > Brachirus > Brachirus orientalis. Next base: position 233,093 of record JAFBJR010000369.1, on the reverse strand, counting down.
AGTGCATATATACTCAGTATTTACCCATATATACCTGTATATATACTGAGTATTTACTGTGTATTTACCTGTGTATATATACTGTGTTTACACATGTGTAGCTCTATACAAACCTCCTGCTGGTGGGTTTTGGTACTACAGGTGAGTTAGTTAGTTGCAGTACCTCAACTGACCAGCAGGGTAAGAACTGAGCATTTAGGAAAAAACATTATTTAAATGTTTGGCCATGTGTTTCCATGTCAACCAACAACAGAGACGCCCCCCGCTGGACAAACGGTGTAACTGACAATCACACACTGAGGAACTCGTGTTGTCCTGTTCTGGTTGTAGACTGTCTAACAGGAAGTACTAATGAGGAGGCGTGGCTTAAATTTAAACGTTTGTTCTCATTTGAATATGTTTTATTTACAGCGGCTCCTGTTTACAAATAAACATATTTACACAAATATCCACATGTTTAAATGATTGTTCACTTTGAACGAGTGTGTGTGTGTGTTTTTGTATTTGTTGCAGAGTGAGGACCAAAAATCATATAAACACCTACAAAGTGAGGACATTTTGGCCGGTCCTCACTTTTTCAGGGTTAAGACCTGGATTTAGGATTAGAGTGAGAGTTGGGTTTAGGTTAAGGTTAGGGTAAGGGTCTACGGAATGTATTATGTCTATGAGGGTCCTCACTTTGATAGAAGTGCAAACGTGTGTGTGTGTAGCTGAATCTGTCTCCACACTCACATTATGGGGACTTGTCTTCCTTATGGGGACAAAAATCAAGTCCCCATAACGTAAATGACTCCATTTTAAGGTGAAGACATGTTTTAAAGTTAGGCTGAGGTTAGGGTTAGGTTAAGGTTAGAGGTCAGAGTTGGTCTCCAGTGTGTGTGTGTGTGTGTGTGTAGACATCGAAGACCTCAGTTCTTTGAGGGGACGGGGCTCTCAGGCCTCCGGTGTGTCTCCGCCCTCCTGCACCTGATTGGTCTTCACCAGTGACTTGAGTTTGGCGAGCTGCTCCACCAGCGTCTCCTTCACGCTCTTCTCCAGGAGCCAACCCTCGCTCTCACACTCCGGGTTCTCCGGCTCGGCCATCGTCTCCAGAGCGGTGCTCAGGTACTTCAGTCCCGCCATGTCCACCGACTACACACACAAGGACACACAAGGACACACAAACACTGTCACACATTGTCATGCTGCGTTCCATTTCCAGCAGAAGCTGAAACTGAGAGTGACGTCACCCTGAAGGTTCACTCTTCTTAACACAACCCTGTCAATAACACAAATAGCGCAGCTCCTCGTCTACGATGAAAAATTAAATATGACTGTGTGTTTTACTGTGAAACAAATACAACAAAAATGAAGTTAAAGTAAAAGGAACGGTGATTGTGTGACTGGCAGCCATCTTGGAATACCAACATCTTGATTGACCTTGAACATTCCGAGTTTCTACTACAAATGGAAGGAAGCATCAGACAGCAGGTTCTGGTTCAAGAGTGACTCAGTCAAAGGTCACATATGTACAAACGTAAATATGTGGATTTCAGTTGGGCTAATGTTGGGAGTGAGCTAGCTCTTTGCTGTGAACACTACGGGGCGTCAGAGCATATTATATGTTCAGGATAAGTGAAGTGACTTAGTTCAGGATGTTGGTTTTCAAATTAATCTCTTGGTCAAACTTGTTGTTTGAACCAGATACTGAATCACGTCAGTCCTAGGAAGTATCTGTCACCTTGGCCTTCCCAGAATTCACCCTGTTTCTGTTTCTGCTGCAGATTAAGTCCAGAATAATCCCTGATCCCTGGTGAGCTTGACCACTGCTCTACAGCTTAACACGCAACTCAGCACCATCTGAACATCAACATCTGAACGTCTGAACGTCAACATCTGAACGTCAACATTTGAATGTCTGAATATCAACATCTGAACGTCTGAATATCAACATCTGAACATCAACATTTGAACATCTGAACGTCAACATCTGAACGTCAACATTTGAACATCTGAACGTCAACATCTGAACGTCTGAACGTCAACATCTGAACGTCTGAATATCAACATCTGAACATCAACATTTGAACGTCGACATTTGAACATCTGAACATCAACATCCGAACATCAACGTCTGAACGTCGACATTTGAACATCTGAACATCAACATCTGAACGTCAACATTTGAACATCTGAACATCAACATCCGAACATCAACATCTGAACGTCGACATTTGAACATCTGAACATCAACATCTGAACGTCTGAACATCAACATCTGAACATCAACATCCGAACGTCAACATCTGAACGTCTGAATATCAACATCCGAACGTCAACATCTGAACGTCAACATCCGAACGTCAACATCTGAACATCTGAACATCAACATCTGAATGTCTGAACGTCAACATCTGAACATCAACATCCGAACGTCTGAACATCAACATCTGAATGTCTGAACGTCAACATCTGAACATCAACATCCGAACGTCAACATCTGAACGTCTGAACATCAACATCTGAATGTCTGAACATCTGAACATCTGAACGTCTGAATTTTAACATCTAAACATCACCATCTGAACATCAACATCTGAACGTCTGAACATCAACATCTGAACATCAACATCCGAACGTCAACATCTGAACGTCAACATCTGAACATCTGAATATCAACATCCGAACGTCAACATCTGAATGTCTGAACATCGACATCTGAACATCAAAATCCGAACGTCAACATCTGAACGTCTGAACATCAACATCTGAACGTCAACATCTGAACATCAACATCTGAACGTCAACATCTGAACGTCTGAACATCAACATCTGAACATCAAAATCCGAACGTCAACATCTGAACGTCTGAACGTCAACATCTGAACGTCCGAACGTCAACATCTGAACTGTCTCAGTAAAATCAGCTGATAATCAAACAACAGCTCTTGTCTGTTAATGCTAATGCTAATTTTTTAAATCATTTTTAAATGATTGTGTTCAAAATACTTTATCTCAAAGTTCTTTCCACGTGACTGAGACATTTACAGTGACACAGAGCTAATCACTCGCTAATCAATTAAACTGTTAACCTGGTGCATTTGAGGTTAGTCTGGTTAATTTGAAGATTAAGATCACAGCTAATCCTGCATTCATCTTCAGGAGAAACAAATTATCACATCAGAAGACACTTTTCACTCAAGAGAAACAATTTAGCAGGAAGAGAAGAAAGTAATGCTACAGTATTGACTTTAAGCTAAACTTAATTAGCACCAACCCCTATTTACAATCTTTAAGATATGCTAAGCTAGCAATTTACCTAGTCTTTATGCTACACTAATTACCACTTTCCTGTAGACCATAGTCTTTATTCTATGCTGTTAGCTCTTTACCTGCCAATATTTGTATACTATGCTAAGCTAGCAGTCAAAACTCTTCATGCTACACTAATTACCCCTTTCCTGTGGTCCACAGTCTTTATGCTATGCTAAGCTAGAAATCTACAGTCTTTATGCTACACTAAATGAGGGCTTTACCTGTCTGCAGTTTTATGTTACACTACGTTAGCATTTTAGGCTTTATGTAACAATAAATTTACAGTCTTGAAGCTATGCTAAGTTCACTGTTAACCCGTGTCTACAGTCATTATGCAACTTAGCTTAGCTGCCTGTTTAAGCTAGGTGTTTACATTGTCTTGTCTTTATGCAAAGCTAAGTATTTCCCCCAGGCTGTATACTGATTGGCTGAAGCTGGCTGTGGGGGCGGGGTCTTACCTCCAGGATGATGGTGATGAGGACAAATGCCCCGACACTGTTCATGATGCTGCTGTAGTAAGAGAAGAGCGCCCCCTGGCAGCCACGTGTCCAGATGTTCAGCTCCTCAGTGCGGTGGTCGTAGTCATAGTGGGCGGAGTTATTGGTCAGGTGATGCTGGATGCAGGGTCGAGGTGACCCGGGGTTACAGCAGCTAAATGGGACGCTGTCCATCAGGAACTTCCCCTCCACATTACTGAGGACACGACTGTGGGACAGAGACAAACAGAGGTGAGACACGTCCCCTGGAGAGCAGGAGACACTTCAGGACAACCTGAAGGTATAAATGCGTGGTCCTCAGAAGACAGGACATTTAAACATGTCCTTCAGGTCTTTAAGAATAGAAATTCATTTAGTTTTAATGTAAAGGTTTGTTTTTTAAGATCACTCTGTGATGTCATTGGTCACTGCTCCTGGGGGCGGAGCCTGACACCGGCTGTTAATTGGATGAGGAATAATCATCTCAGAGAGCGAGAGAGTGAAATAGCTCTTAAACGAATTAACACAAGAACAAGTCACGAATCACGCACACACACTTCCTGTGACGTCAGCTGATTGTTAGCTTGAGGACACGCCCCCCTGCTGTGTTTAGCTGGTTGGTGGGTGTGGTTTCACCATGATGTGTAATCTGACAGATTAAAGACTTAACAGAGAAAAAAACTTTTCCTCTTTAACTCCCGGTTTATCCTCTGGTGACCTTGTTTACTGAAGCTCATGCACACAGCGAGAAAACACACCTGAGTGATCACATGACCTGATGAGGAGGATTAGTCCTGATCCTGGTTTGTGATCTCACTGACCCCGGAGACAAAATGAGGGCAATGACACTGAATTGATAGTTTTAATTTCTGATACGTGATCAGAAGTCCGTCATGGTAACGGTCAGGTACTTACTCTTTGACCTCGTCGTTGGTCATGTCCAGGTAGCGGTTGCTGATCCACTGGACTTCGAACCAGTCCCTGAAGTTGTTGTTGCCGCAGCAGCGGAACTCGATCTGCGTCATGTCCAGCGTCCTCTTCATGAAGCAGCGTCCCGGCGTGTCCGTGTCCTTGTAGAACTTGATGCCGAACCTGAGGCCCTCGGCGAGCGTCAGGTACAAGGCGACCTGCATGAGGAAGCAGAGCAGCGCCGTCAGCAGCAGCAGCGCGTTGAAGCCGCAGCAGGTCAGAAGGTACGGCCTCAGCATCGGCTTCCACTTGGAGAACTTCATGGGGTCCAAGGAATCGTGGCAAACCTTCCCGCCAAAGGCGTTCAGGCCGCACGCCAACACGCCCAGCAGGATGAGCAGGTTGGGAACCATGTGACTCTCACTGTTGTTCATCAACTCGCTCCTCTTCCTCAGCTCGACCTTGAAGAAGATGCCGAGGCTGAAGATGAGGATCCCGACAATGACCGAGAGCCAGTAGAGCATCCAGAGGCTCTGAGCCAGCTTCACCCGCTTCTGCAGGGTGAACTTCACCGGCATGAACGGCATCACAGCGTACGGGTCGCACGAAGTTATCGCAGCAAAACACGCTCTGAGGTCAGTCAAAGGTCACGGGTCAAACACAGTTCAGGCTCAGAGTCCGTCACTATCTCACAGGTTCTCGCTCCACAGCACAGCTCCTGCTTTCAGACCCATAATGCCGAGCTGCAGGTCAGTCCGAACCATGGGAGGGTCAAATGGGTCGGCCATCAAACCTCAACACTCTCACACCGAGGTTCAGCCGTGGACTGCGAACGAGCAGCCGCACGTCAAGCTAAAGCTGATGATCCATTTAAGAGAAGATCAGAGGATCCGCCTCCAAAACCACTTACTGGTAAACCGCTTCCTCGTTACAGCCCCGCCCACCTTTGAACTCACTGCACTGGTTTTGATTTCCTTTTATTCATGTGATCAAACCTCAGCACCTTCATGACTCAAGACGGCGAATCGAGCCGACATCAGACCCAGACCCAGATAACTGCAGAACCACGACACACACTCATCAATAAACATGAAAAGTGACGAACTAAAAGTGAAGTTTGTAAACCACTCACTCTCCCACACCAAAGTCCATAGAGAAAATCAGTGATTTTAGCTCACAGGGACACAGGAGTTGTTGATCCACTGCTGCCTCCATCACTAAGTTCAAATGTCTTATTTTGTCACTTCAGTGTTTGAAATCCTTTGTTCAGATTTACCTCAATGACACAAAGTGACCACACGAGGCAGCAGTAGACCAGCAGCTCCTGTGTCCCTGTGAGCTAAAATCACTGATTTTCTCTATGGACTTTGGTGTGGGAGAGCGTAAAGATGTAATAACTGTGTAATAAACATTTCATAAAGGTGTAATAACTGTTAATTATGTACATACAATATAAAGATGTAATAAATGTTTTTAAAAAAAATGTATAATTATATATATACAATGTTAAGATGTAATAACAAGTAATCTGATCCCTGCAGCAGAAAATCTGAGGGACTGAGATCTGTCTAGGATGAAACACAAGAAACAGAAAAGTCAACTTGTCTGTAACTTTTCTGACGTTTCCTTCTGATGACTTACAACCTCAAGCTAAGCAACACACTCATGTTTGTGCTTCTATCATAGTGAGGACCCTCATAGACATAACACAGTCTCTAGCCCCTTACCCTAACCTTAACCATCACAACTAGATGCCTAACCCTAACCCTAAAACCAGGTCTTAACCCTGAAAAAGCCCTTTAAAGAAGTGAGGACCAGACAAAATGTCCTCAGGGTTTAAGTACAAGAACACACACACACATTCATCTCCCACTGAACTGAAAAGACATTTTGATTTATTTGGTGTTTTCTCTGATTTTTGTTTGTTGAATTTGATTTGATGATGTTTGGTCTCATTATTCAACTATTGTTTGAATCTGAAGCAAAATTAAATACATATACATGTCCATGTAACATTGTTGTTTTTTTCTAGGACAGAATTTATCTGACCAGGTAACCTGTCAAATTCATGAATATGTGAATTTCTAAAAATGGACAGGATTTGATATTTGACTGTTCTCCTGCTTCTACATTACAGTACATACATGTTGTAAAAGTCTATGACGCATAGTTTTTCCTGCTGCCTGTTTTGTCCAGGACACTCCTGTAAAAGAGATTCTTAAAATCAATTTTATCCTGGTTAAATAAAGAGCTAATAACTATTTATTTAGCCAGTTCCTCAGAAATGAGGTTCTGCATCATTAGGACCAGGTTTTGGTCTACAATGATTCCTGGTCCTGAGCAGCAGGGGGCAGCAGAGTGTTTCATGTGATTTATACTCAACAACAATGAATGAATCAAAACAGTCACAATCTAAGAACATTTATGTATATATACATTAATGTAGATATAACAAAAATACATTCAAGCATGTAAAACAATTCATGAAAAAAGTAAATAATTAAGACATTGATGTGTTTTTAAAAATGTGTCACAAATCATCAGTTTAATTTCATCATTTCAAAATCATCATTTAAACCAGTTTAATTTAATTAGCAGCTTTTAAAGTGTAATAACTGTTTATAATATATATACATATATATGTATGCATATATTAGGATATAAATCAAATCAGTATAGCTGTAGGACTGGGCGATGTGGCTTACAAATAATGTCCCAATATAGGAGGCACTTTTGGAACAGTGAGGACACTTTGAGGACACTTTGAGGACATTCCTGTCACAGTTTAAAAACAAAGCATGCTGCCCTTAGGAACTGACTGGCATCATCTTCACCCGTGCTTCTCAAAGTACATGAGCTCCCTCTGGTGGACAGGAAGGATTATGACTGTTGTGAGGGACAGTGGGACAGAGCCTTCATGTTCTCCACACACGTGTGTGTGTGTGTGTGTGCTTCTCCCTGGTTCTCCAGTGTTCTGAGGACGAGGTTCTCTGGAGCATCAGCGTGAACTGTTGTTTTAACTGTTGTTTTAACTGTTGTTTTGCCTAAACTTGATCTGCTGGTTGATGGACCTTTTAACAGGGACCACAGCAAGTGAAGGTGACTGGTGTTTTATCAGACGTCCTTTTGTCCTTCTCCTGATGTCCTGATGTCCCCAAAGCTGCGTCCTCTCCCCTCAACAGTGATGACTGTGATCGTCCTCCTGTAGTGAGAGATTTTATTTATTGGTGTGAATCTTCCCTAATATAAGTGTTCATTAATGTTGCTCTTCCTCTGTCTCTGATGTGTGGAGACGTTTAAAAACACGTCAACACTGTGGTCGACCACGCGCTCTGAACTCCACATCGATGGCGTCTGTAAAAAGGCAGCAAATGCATTTTCATCGTGAGCTTCACAGTTTTAATGTCAACACTTTTATGTTTTACTCTTGTTTGATCAAACCCGTTATTTTCTCTTTTATCTGCAGGCACGGGTCACGTTCTTTTGCAGGGCATCGGAAAAGTGTGCAGTAAAATTGCTCTGGCTCTGTTCTGGAGTCTCAGACCCTTGGCACCTTCTGGCAAACCAGTCCACATTCACACCAGTCCACACTTCACAGCCCAGAATATGACACGCCCACTGGTGATGTAACAGCTGATGATGAGAAAGAACCAACTATTTTTGGTTCCAAACCAATTTTTGTTCATTTTGAACGTGCCAGATGGTTTCAAATTAAGTCCGGGAACGAGAACTGGCAAGGGGCCCTGCTGGTTCCCCGGTGAAGATAGAACCTTCTTGGTGCAGATAGAACCTACCCTGGTGTAGATAGAACCTTCTCGGTGCAGATAGAACCTTCCCGGATGAAAATAGAACCCTCCCCTGTGCAGATAGAACCTCCCCGGGTGAAAATAGAACCGCCCTGGTACAGATAGAACCTTCCCCTGTGCAGACAGAACGTTCCCCGGTGCAGGTAGAACCTTCTCAGTGAAGATAGAACCTTCTTGGTGCAGATAGAACCTTCCCTGGTGTAGATAGAACCTTCCTGGGTGAAAATAGAACCTTCCCCTGTGCAGATAGAACCTCTCCCGGTGCAGATAGAACCTTCTCGGTGCAGATAGAACCTTCCCGGATGAAAATAGAACCCTCCCCTGTGCAGATAGAACAACCCCGGGTGAAAATAGAACCTCCCTGGTACAGATAGAACCTCTCCCGGTGCAGATAGAACCTTCTCGGTGCAGATAGAACCTTCCCGGATGAAAATAGAACCCTCCCCTGTGCAGATAGAACCTCCCCGGGTGAAAATAGAACCGCCCTGGTACAGATAGAACCTCTCCCGGTGCAGATAGAACCTCTCCCGGTGCAGATAGAACCTTCTCGGTGCAGATAGAACCTTCTCGGTGCAGATAGAACCTTCTCAGTGAAGATAGAACCTTTCTTGGTGCAGACAGAACCTCTCCCGGTGCAGATAGAACCTTCTCGGTAAAGACAGAACCATCTTGGTGCAGACAGAATCTCTCCCGGTGCAGATAGAACCTTCCCAGATGAAAATAGAACCCTCCCCTGTGCAGATAGAACCTCCCCGGGTGAAAATAGAACCTCCCTGGTACAGATAGAACCTCTCCCGGTGCAGATAGAACCTTCTCGGTGAAGATAGAACCTTCTTGGTGCAGACAGAACCTCTTCCGGTGCAGATAGAGCAGACGGGTTTAAATGGTCATTTATGGTCTTTATGATCTTTAGTGTGCTTCCATGTTTTATTGTTGTATTTTAACACTTGTTTCTTTTGACCTGGTTCTAATAATGTGTTCTACTATGTGAATGCTGGCAGTAACTGAACTAACCTGTCAAGGATAATAAGGACACCTTGATCCTCGTCTCTGGCCCGTGTGATGGACGGGCGACCCGTCCAGGGTGTGGCTTTATTTCCAACTTGCATTTCCTTCAGAGATAAACAGTTTCCTCGTCCCTCCAATCTGCCTTTGATCTGAACCGTGCAGAATTCAAAGGCGGACGGTCACAGCCGCCTTTTAAGTGTGGTGATAATGTTGCTAAAAACACCGGACCACTAAGAAACACATGAGAAGAAGAACAAAAGGCCGAGCTAAGGTGCAAAAAAGAAAACAGTCATGCATTGTTATAGATGCTAACAACCAGAAAACACACCAAAGAAGAAATCAGAATCATGCAGCGGGTGAAAGTGGCTGCCAGAGGGAACTTAGTTCCACTTCTCAAATCAAGTGGGTATCAAGTGAAAGAACTCCTGGGCTCAGGCAGTTTTGGACATGTGTATCTGTGCAGGAGACCGGACACCGGAGCGATGGTGGCCGTAAAGGTCATATCGAAAGAAAAGGCTAAATATGGGAAAGAGGAGGTGCACAACCTGGAACTGCTCAGGACGTTGGACGCAGACAAGAACAGCTTTATCAGGTTCAACCGGTACCATGAGCGCCAAGGAAACATTTTCCTGGAATTTGAGAAACTGGACATGACACTCTACGATTTTGTTTTCAACAACTGCAGGCAACTGTTTCTGTCCGAGATTCAGCAGATCACACGGCAGCTGCTGGTGGCGCTGAACGCCCTCAGGAGCATAGGAATGGTTCATTGTGACATCAAGTTAAACAACATTATGCTGGTTAATCACTGTCTTCAGCCGTGTAAGGTGAAGCTGATCGACTTCGGTACGGCCGAGTTAGTCTCCAATCTGGAACTTGGCGATGTCTTTCAGCACCTTTCGTACAGAGCACCTGAAGTGTCCCTGGGTCTTCCTCTGAGTGAGGCGGTGGACATGTGGTCCCTTGGTTCTGTCATCACCACCTCGTACCTCAAGGCTAAGTTGTACTCGGGATACTGTGAACTGGCAAACATCAACGATATCCTGCAGTTGCTTGGTCAGCCCGATGATCACCTGCTGAAGACTGGAGCTCATACCCGGAAATATTTTTACAAAGACCAAGACTCGCTGTGGAAACTGAAAAGACAGTGCAGCTGTTCAACAGGTAAAAGCTGCCACTGGCGTTCTTTTCACCCGTTGGTGGCTAACACAACAACAGAACAATTTACCAGTCTTGATGACATCGTCAAGACCCGTCCAGGTTCTTCTGCTCACGAGGACACACAGGCCTTCATTAGCCTCCTTAAAGAAATGATGCAGGTAGATCCAGAGAAAAGAATCACACCCAGTGAAGCTCTGACGCACCCGTTTATCACCAGTGAATTCTTTCCTAGTGATTTTGCTGCTTCCACCAATGAGGGACCACCGTCCTCAACTAGCTTAGTGCACAGCACCACTGCTAAAAGTGATGACAGATCAGCAGGGAGAGCTAGCTCAGATGACACCAATGTTTCCTCACCTGCGTCTATTAGTCCGGTCTCTAATGGAGACAGGATTAGCACCGGTAACAGATCAATGCGCTCAAAAGCCAAAGCGAAAAATAAACTTTTCAAGAGTTTTAATGGTTTTTTTTCACGGCTACTTAAAAAAGCATCATCCAGAAGTCTTTTGGATGAAGGAACCGCTGCTACCAGCGATGAACAACCACCACCGCGCACAGCTAGTTTCAGTAATAATAACGACAGACCTCCACAGAAGGCTAGCTCAGGTGACACCAATGTTGTTGAAGCCTCACCTACCTCTGGCTCTTTGAGCTCCCGGAGCTCACAGAGTTCTCAGGGATCCCAGAGTTCTCCAAGCTCACAGAGTTCCAAGACCAGCGAGCAGCGCGCGATTCACCCGCTGATAACTCACGAGACAACAGAGATGTTCACCAGTCTTGATGACATTGTCAAGACTCGCCCAGGTTCTGCTGCTTACGAGGACACATGGGCTTTTATCGGCCTCCTTAAAGAAATGATGCAGGTAGATCCCAAGAAAAGAATCACACCCGGTGAAGCTCTGACACACCCATTTATCACCAGGAAATACTTTCCAAGTGATTGTGCTGCTTCCACCAATGAGAGACCACCACCCTCATCCAACTTAGTCCACAGCACCACCTTCAAAAACGATGACAGACCTCCACATAAAGACAACACCAATATTTCAGAGACTTCACCTTCCTCTTCTAAACATGTCTCCGATAAAGACGAGATTAGCACAGTTAACGGAACTAAGGGAGTCAACATCAAAGCCAAAAACAAGTTTTTCAAGAGGTTTCATGGATTTCTTTCACGACTATTCAAGAAAAGATCATCCCGAAGTCTGTTAGAAGAGGAAACTGCGGCGTCCAGTGATAACAAACCGCCACTCACAGCTAGCTCGACTGACAGTGCCTACAGTGACGGCCGACCTCCACAGAAAGCTAGCTCAGATGACACCAATGTTACCGACAGTTCACCAGCTTCTTCTAGTCATGTCTCCGATTTAGACAATGTTAGCATCGTTGACGGAACAATGGGTTCAAAAGTCAAAGCCAAAAATAAACTTTTTAAGACGTTTCATGGACTTTTTAATGACTGTCCAAGAAAAGATCATCCACAAGCATGTTGGATGAGGAAGCGATGAATTAACCACAGCTAGCTTAACTGACAGTGATGACAGATCCACAGAAAGCTACATCAGGTGACACCAAAGCTGCCGAGTCTGCACCTGCTTCTGCTGGTCATGTCTCTGATGGGGACAAGATTAGGACCAACATCAAAACATTTTTAGGAGGTTTTGTAGGTTTGTCTCACGGCTGTTGTAGAAAACAACAACATTGTGATGCTTCACACAATAAAACTTGATTTTTGGAGCTGATTCATCCTGAAACACTGACTTTACCGAGATCAAACTATGATTGTGTTTATAATGTCATGTTTCCACCAAGTGGAACAGTTCGGTTTGGTAAATAGTACCATTTTTTAAAATGGTACAGTCCGGCTCCACCCATGACAGTCAGCTGATTGGGCGTCAGAAAAGTGTCACTCCCTTACAATCGGTGTTTCTTTAACAGCCACAGTCTAGTACGTGTGACCCAGAGTGCTAACATGCTAACATGCTAACATGGCGAGTTCAGACACACCCTTGTTGAAGTTTGTTATCATTATATCACATGAAAATCCAGTAGAGCATTTCAAATAAAAACAATACATTTATCTGACAGGGTTTTTTTTCATCCTTTACTTTTCTGTTTACATTACAACTGTGTTTGTGTCAACATTTATTCACCAGAATTGATTTATAAATACAGGATGTTGAAAAGAAACATCCATGTTATCTGCGACAGTGATGTAGGTCTGGCACAAAATGGGTGGAGACATTTGCTTTTAACGTTAACAGCAAATAGCTAAGTTTAGCTACCTGACCATGCTAACGTTGTTACCTACAGAATTACAGGAAGTTGGACAATCTAATAAAACAGCAGAAACAGAGAGGTGATGTCACTTCAGATTCTCCAATGTGATTGGCTCATCTGTGAGGGAAGGCGGGGTTTATGCTGTGTTCCAGTTACATCTGAAGTTGGGTGTTGGCATTGAAAGTGACATCACTTCTGAGTTGACCGTATTCCTGTTGAGAAGTTGGAAAAAAAACCATAACACAAACATATTTCGGGCTTTAGCAAAGTTAGCAAAACCAGTCTATGTGTTATTAAAGTTATATGTTATGTTATTAAATTTCGCACACAAACAGTTTAGTCACATGTCCATGGTTAAAAATTGAACTGCACTATGTTTCCGACTTTTTCAGTGTTTGAAAGTCACAGTGTTTGTACGAGTGGCAGCCATCTTGGAATCCCCTGTCGGGGTTGGTGAGGTTGCTCCGACTTTCCAGGTTATAAATCTGACTACAGCTGCGGCTAACTGTTAGCAGCCCTGGTGTCAGAGTGGACACACGATCTGTGAAGAACAGATGAGGCAAAAGTGAAGGAGGCCTAATCTTAATCTAATCTAATCTAATCTAATCTAATCTAATCTAATGAAGTGTCAGTAAAGCGGTGCTAATGAAACCTCGAGCGCCGCAGATTAAACGGGGAAACCAACGGATAATTAATGTGGGCAGCGGCTTCGTCAACGATCTTCATCACACTGTGAAAGTGTGTTAATCAAAGCAAACAGATGCTGCAGATTAGAGAAAGAGAGAGAGAAGTCACTGTGAGGCTCGCTCGACCTCTCCCCACCCACAGTTTGGGTCGAGTGAACGAGCCTGCTGATTGGACGAGAGCTCTGCCCGACGAATCCTCCAAGGTTAGAAACTAAGAGACAAAAATTCACGTTGCTCCTGTTGTGGCCGACGTCCCGCGCTGCTAATACTGGGGTTAAGGTCAGCATTATTAGCATTAGCATCAGGGTTGACCACATTTTTTTTTTGGTAACATTGAGACCTTGTTGTCATAGCAACCAGCTCTCAGGACACAGCACAGACAGTTGTTTGTCTTTTCATATTGTTTGTTTCTGTCTTTCTCGTCATTTCATTCATTTTCTCATTTGTCTCATCGTTCGTTAGTGACATCACCTTCTCTCCCATGACAACAGGCTGGAGGACGAAGGACGTCCTCAGGATGGACATGAACACATCGCGGTGTGTTTGAGTTCCACTGTGTAAAAGAAAACTCCAGTGACTCACCTGCAGCGCCTCCTGCTGGTACAAGACTAAACTAAAGGTTCATCTTCTGGGGGAACAGGAAGTGAGGTGAGAACGTCAGCTGATGTCACCATTCATGTTTGATGAAATGCACTCAGTTCCTGCTCTCTGCCACCAGGGGCCCTCAGTCATTTTATCCTCAGCTTTAATTCTCTTTAATTTCTTAATTTATTGGGTTTTTCTTGCAGAGAAGCAGCAGCTGGTGCAGATTTACGCTCCGTGGTTGTCGAGGAAATGGGTCACAGACACTGATCTGAGGATTTGATCTTCATTTGCTTCACAGCTGCAGATGATAAAGACGTCAAAGGTTAAAGGTCAAAGTTACAGTGGAGAATTAGACTGAGAAGAAAAGAACCTAAGACTCACCACTTCCTGGATAAACCACAAAATGTAAGAAAATGGACCCTGGAACCTGTATTCTCCTGAATGTCCATCAGGGGGCGACTGTATGGGTTGTATGTAAGATCTGGGTCATGCTGTTTGAGTGATTATGCTATTCATGCAAAAATAATGATTGGCCCTTAGTTTCGTACACGATCTCAGATTCTATTCCAGTAGTGACCATTTCTCGCCAGGAGATGGCAGTCTTTGTCTGTCCTTGTTTTCCTTGAGCAATCAGCTGTTACAGAAGACGTTCTTGCAGAATCACAAGCAGGTTTCTATGGTTACCCTCTTCTTCATTCTCACTTTTGTGCTACATGTCGAACATGCTAACATGCTCACCATCTAAGGGCGGGTCAAAATATCGATTATCGTCGTCCAATATGAGGATCAATACACCAGATATCAAATATCAATATTTTAATTTCACTTTCCAGGTGTCGCTACTTCATGTCTCCTCACGGTGGCGCTGCTCAAATGAACGAGGGAAACATGGGCTAAAATTACAGGGCTGAAGAAGAGGGAGTTCACTGCGAGATAATGTCGGAGAAAACTACGTTAAGAGATGCTCCATCCACGTTCAATACAGACGCTTCACGCACTTCGATCTCTATGTCGTGAATAAATAAATGAGTCTAAATTTTCTTCACGTAAACAGATATTGTTATATATCGCTATATGATTTTCTTGTAATGTTTTCACAGAATCGATGTATCATGATATTCTTGGTATCGTGGACCGTGTATCGTATTTCCTGAACATAGCAACATGGAAATGGAAAGTTGATGAAACACGTATGTGGTGGAATCCTCATCTTCCCATTTACTCTGAATGGGATGAAGACCCTGGACGGTAACGTGACTCCTCATGAATATGATGGTCCAATATGGAAAACGTTTGCTCCACCGACAGCATGCTAAGCTAATAAAACGCTCCCGACGCAGCTCCACGTTTCCTGGATTTAATCTGGACAAGTCACACTATGTTACGAGACAGATTAACACATAACTAACGGTTCTGGTAACCTTAAAAAACAACAACATAATAACAAATTTGAATGTTCTGTTTATTTTTATGAACCTGAGACAGTTTTTTTGTGACTTTCAAAGCAAAATTCTTTCAAAGTTCATAAAAATGATGATGTGAGCCTTACAGTTTGAACCTTGACCCCTTCATTGTTTTCAGAAACAGTGACAAACAAACAAACATTGGAGCAGAATCAGTCGAAATGTTCTTTCAGACGCTGTGATTGGACGTTAATCCTCACATCCTGTTTGAGCATCACAGCAGGTTTACATCATAATC
Source organism: Brachirus orientalis (assembly GCA_016785285.1). Taxonomy (NCBI): domain Eukaryota; kingdom Metazoa; phylum Chordata; class Actinopteri; order Pleuronectiformes; family Soleidae; genus Brachirus; species Brachirus orientalis. Next base: position 217,187 of record JAFBJR010000369.1, on the reverse strand, counting down.
CAGCAGATCAGTGGGTATTGGATTATTATTGGATTATTGTCAGAGAGAGAAAAACAGCAGGAGGGGAAAATGGACAATAAACATCTCCATATTTCAACATGTCATGATGTCACTGTCTCACTGATCACTCTGCTAATCAAACAGCTGATTAAGCTTTGATCGTCCCTTAAACTCACTCCAACACCCAGTTAGCTAATGTCACAGCTGACATTAGCTGTTATGTTAGCTGTTACATTTGTTATGTTAGCTGTGACGTTAGCTGTTATGTTAGCTGTTGCATTAGCTGTTATGTTAGCTGTTACATTTGTTATGTTAGCTGTGACATTAGCTGTTATGTTAGCTGTTGCATTTGTTGTTAGCTGTGACATTTATGTTAGCTGTGAGATTAGCTATTATGTTAGCTGTGACATTAGCTATTATGTTAGCTGTGACATTAGTTGTTATGTTAGCTGTGAGATTAGCTATTATGTTAGCTGTGACATTAGTTGTTATGTTAGCTGTGACATTAGCTATTATGTTAGCTGTGAGATTAGCTATTATGTTAGCTGTGACATTAGCTGTTAGTTGTATCTCTGCAGATCAATGTACAAACACAAACGTGGATTAACGGTTCTAAACACCCTTTATCATTATTAATGTCAGGGGTCAGAGGTCACATGATCACAGCACTGAGCTTTAGAGGAAACAGAAAAAGAATCAACGATCTGATCACATGACCAGTCATCGCAGCGGACACCATCATTGTGAGGAGGTCGTCACACAACACCACACAAACTCAGAGGTCAGAGGTCGGCGGTCCTCTGTGCGCCCTCCTCTGGTGACCTTTGGTCTGCAGGTGAGCCTTGAGGAAGGTGAGCAGGCGGAAGTGTTTCCCACAGGTGTGGCAGCTGTGCGGCGTCGCGCCGCTGTGGACGCTGCGGTGCCTCATGAAGCTGGTGGCGAGGCTGAAGGTCTTAGCGCAGAGCGAGCAGCGGTACGGTTTCTCGCCCGTGTGCGTGAACATGTGGTCCCGCAGCATCTCCTTCAGCCGGTAACTCTTCCCACACACGTCGCAGTGGAAGGGCTTCTCGCCCGTGTGGCTCCTCTGGTGAACCCTGAGCTGCGAGTTGTTTGCGAACTTCTTGCCACAGACGTCACAGGTGACAACGGCGTCGGTGGCGGGCAGCTCGTCCGAGTGTTTGCTGATGACGTGGTTCTTCAGGCAGCGGTAGCTCCTCCCACAGATGGCGCAGAGCTGCCTCTCACCACTGTGGATCACCTGGTGGCTGCGCAGGTTGGTGGCCTGTGTGAAGCCCTTCCCACAGGTGGAGCACTGGTATGGCCGAACCTCCTGGTGCACCAGTTTGTGGCGCGTCAGGTGACAGGCGTGGTAGAAGCTCTTCCCGCAGACATCGCAGACGAACGTCTTGTCAAAGTGTGTCATCCGGTGAGTCTTCAGAACGCTGACGCAGGCGTAGCCTTTGCCGCAGATGTCGCAGTGGCAGCTTTTCTCGCCCGTGTGTCGCGCTTTCACGTGAAGGTCACGATGAGCTTTGTGGTTGAATCTCTTGGGACAGTAGTCGCAGGCGTACGGCAGGAGCCCGTGCTCTCTGATCTCGTGGTCGCGGAGCTTCAGGATGCCGGTGAAGTGAGCGCCGCACACCAAACACGCCGGGTGAGACTTACGCCGGTGGTCGTCGAGACGCTCAGCGTTTGGAAAAACCATCTCACACTGCGAACACTTCACCACAGACTCTGATGTTAGAGCGGACGCTCTGTTTGTGTTGTTCTTCCTGCGACCTCGTCGCTGCTTCCTGTTTCCTGCTGCAGACACAGCCCCCTCCTCTGGAGAGGCAACATGAGGCGGAAGTGAAGACGTCTGAGCGTACTCATGGTCAGGGGTGGAGCTAAGGAGACTCTTCGTGTCTGCAGTTTCCTCAGCTGAACTGGTTTTATTTTCACCTGTAAACAAACACACAGAGGTCACATAAGGTCAACTATGATGATTTAATCACTGATCAATAACACTGATCAATGTGTTTGGATCCAAAGTGTCCCGCAGACGGAGCTGTCCGAACATGAGGTCGTCTACATGTTAACATGATATTCACATGATGTTAACATGATGCTGACGGGTCAAAATGACATCAGGTTTGTCATGTGACCTCACCATCAGTGTGCGTGTTGCTCTGCAGCGACACCTGCAGGCAGCTGGAGTCAACAGCGCCGTCGTTCTGAAACAACACACACAGATTGTTGAACATCTTCAGTTTGTTTGTGATGCTGTTAATCATTCATTCATTCACTGACCCTGTACACCAGGGTGTAGGCGTGGTCTGAGGGGGCGTGGTCACCTTCACCTTCCTCATCTATAACACAGAGGAAGCACTTCAAACACTTTTACAGCTGAAAGGATGTAAAAGTCAAACTGAACTCTCCCACACCAAAGTCCATAGAGAAAATCAGTGATTTTAGCTCACAGGGACACAGGAGTTGTTGATCCACTGCTGCCTCCATCACTAAGTTCAAATGTCTTATTTTGTTAATTCGGCCTTCAAAATACTTTGTTCAGATTTACCTCAGTGACACAAAGTGTAAACCTCTCACTCTTCCACACCAAAGTCCATAGAGAAAATCAGTGATTTTACATCACAGCCCACAGGAGTTGTTGATCCACTGCTGCCTCCATCACTAAGTTCAAATGTCTTATTTTGTTAATTCGGCCTTCAAAATACTTTGTTCAGATTCACCTCAGTGACACAAAGTGACCACACGAGGCAGCAGTAGACCAGCAGCTCCTGTGTCCCTGTGAGCTAAAATCACTGATTTTCTCTATGGACTTTGGTGTGGGAGAGTGAGTGGTTTACAAACTTCAGTTCCTGTTGGAAAAGTCTGTCTAACAGTGAGATAAAGATTTGAAAAAAATTGTAGAATTAAAATAATTTATTTTAGTGTCCGTTATCAAAAATGTTTTCAGAGAGAGTGCGTAGCTGAAAATCTTCCCGCTCACCTTCACCCTTCTGTATCGTCGTTACAGCGACGTTGCTCTGTTCTGTGACGTCACTTTGATGAGACACTTCAACCAGCTGTAGGATTTTCTCCACAGCTTCAACACAGAGTCTGTCCACCAGAACTGCCAGTCTGTCCTGACACGGGGACAACAGAGGAGGACACACCACACATGATGTTTATGTGACATTAACATGACACTAAAGTCTGCCTCACTAAAAAGTATCCTGACATCATCACAGGGGTGACGCTCAGTCAACATTACCAGGTTTATTAAAATACTAAACTTCTATCAAACTTGTGTTAATGGAGTTGTCAGCTGTTTGCTGACTTGTGCACAATTCAGCAAACAGAGCCTCTGATTAAATTGACTATTTATTCAATGGAGTTTGGTGTGAGACAACAGAAGAATTGGGACAAATCCTGTAACAGTTACTGAGACTGGAGGCGCTTAAATTGAATGATTTTTGAATGGAGTTTAGTGTAAACTTTTTCATCTACTAACCAACCAAATAACTAACTAATTAACTAACTATCGCTCGCACGCACTCACTCACTCATGTTGAGTGGACGCGTCGGGAAATGCAAGAGTTAAACCTGAGTTAGCCGTTAGCCGCGTTAGCTGCTTACGTCAGTGTGAGGACTTTGTTTTTCCGTCGCGGTGAAAATTTCCGTCATCACAGTTTTGGCCAAATGACTGACGATCAACGACACGTGGTTTTTAAACGTCATTAAATCCTCCATTGTGAGGATTTACAGCACAAGCTAACAGTGTGCTAGCCTGGTTAGCTAAGGGGGAGGTGGCACTTAAAGGAAGTGACGTATTTGTCTTCTCCAGTAGCGAATGCCTTCCGGAGTAAAAGCGACATGTAACGCTGGTAAGCAATAATATATTTAATTATTTATTATATATATTTAATCAATTCTTAATTTGTTATAATAAAATTAGGTTTATTTTTATGTGCTATTTGTCAATAAGACCATCTTTAGTTGTTTAAATTATGTTGATAGTCATAACTTATAACGTATTATAAACACAATAAAACTGTGAATTAGACAAATTAAAATATTTTTATTGTATGTGTAATAGTGAAAAAATGACAAATTGACGTTTGTATGTTTCCAAAAATACTTTGTTTTTTATTCACCGCTCTGAACCTGCTGCTGTACATACATGTGATAATAATAATAAACAAGCTTTTTTTTAAAATATTACATTTAAATTACATTCACAGAGCTTCAGTCAAACTAAAAAACACCAACGGGAATAAAACATTAATTAAATATTCTTTTGTTTCCAGAAACAAACAAATAATATAAAACAAACAAAACACAGGTAAAGACACAAAAACATCTTCATTTACATCCTCAAACCTGACCTTAGCATTTCTGAGAGCACAGAGACATCGCTAACACTGTTAGCTCATGCTAATCACAATCAGTTGTTTTTGATTCACTTTTATATTTCTGTATTTTAATGTCATTGCCTATTTGTATGGGTCGCTAGTTTGCTAACACCCCATTACTCGCTATTTTATTACTTGCTAACACATTAGTATGTTGATCAACAATATACCGCCAACCAGTTTAGCAAAGTAGGGCCTAAATACTAGCAGTTTAGCATTTAAAGTTGAGCTATGATCGCAGTACTAATATGTCAGGATTTTAGTAGCATGCCAAAATATTCCATTATTGCATTTTTAATCTGAACATGTCTGTTACCACTGAAAATAGTAGCAAAGGCTACTATATTGCAATAGAAACAAATACATTTGACATAGACAAAGAATATTTGCTAACATGCTAAAATGGGACAGAAGTTTAGCAAACAAGGGTTTATTAGCCTGAAATAAATGAAATAAATTTCCTATTTAGCACATAGGAAAATGCTTACAGCTAAGGTAAATAATCTTTATTAGCATTCTGTAAAAGGTAGCGTAGCATCCTGAAGTTATAATCAGGCCATAACCCCGACACAGAATTCCATGTTTACGTTAAATCAGTCGTACACGTTGTACTCTTTAATTTTTATCCGTGGACATGTTGCTACACTGTTTGTGTGAGCATTGCTATTGACCGGTATTGCTAACAGTAGCTAACAGGATTTGTTTTCATTGATAGTTAATTCCAGCTTCTCTCCCAGTTCCAACTTCCAATATAAATGGAACGCACTGTTAGTCACATGGTCACGGTTGAGTTAAAAGTAAAAACTTCTGCTTAGTAAATAATGATGTCACAGCTGTTTGGTGATTGGTTGCTCTCCTTTGAAGGCGGAGCCTGTCAAATCCCTGTGCCCTCAGACAAACAAACCCCGGCTCCGCCCTCAGCTGTGTTCGTCCGACTCGCTGCTGCTCTGCTGTCGCCGCTGCGGTGAAGCCACGCCCCTCGCTCCCTCCTCCTGATGCTGCTGTTTAGAGGAACTGGACAGGTCAATGGCCACTTCCTCCTCCATCTCATCCTCCTCCTCCTCTTCCAGGAGCTCCTCCTCATGCTCCGCCTCCTGAGCCTCGCCACTGCTGCCCCGTCGCACCAAGGCATTCCGTGGGAAGTCGGAGTGGGCGGAGTCAGACTCTGGAGGGCTGGAACATTTCTTGTTCATTTCTAAAGATTTTTTGTGCATTCCTGTGAGGACGGAGACAGAGACACACACATTCAGTCCAGTCTGCACCAAACACACCTTATTATTCAAATACCTCTATAAACGTGATATAAAATCCATGTACAGTAAAACTGAGTCCATATATCATGTGTTTCTGTTGTAGTCGGAACATACACACACTGCTACTGTTAACATTTATCGCGCTTATTTGTTTCACAGTAAATCACATAGAATTGACTGGAAGCAGACAAAAGAGTCAGCCAATAAAATCTTCATCAGTTTAAGTCAACAGTATCTTCAGAACATGTTCACGTCTTTATCTCACTGTTAGACAGACTTTTCCAACAGGAAAGTGAAGTTTGTAAACCACTCACTCTCCCACACCAAAGTCCATAGAGAAAAACAGTGATTTTAGCTCACAGGGACACAGGAGCTGCTGGTCTACTGCTGCCTCGTGTGGTCACTTTGTGTCACTGAATTAAGTCAAAATTGACTATTTAAAAAGCTGAACTCATAAAATAAGACATTTGAACTTAGTGATGGAGGTTCTGAAATGAAGTGACATTCAGTGACCACACGAGGCAGCGGTGGATCAGCAGTAAAACCAATAAAAACAGGAAACACGAGGTAAAAACGACACTGGTATCCTCAAACATCATGCTAACTGACACATATTACCTTTGTTATTTATTCATAATTTGTTGTTAAAGTTGTCTGACTGAGTGTGTGTGTTTGGTGTGGTGCGTGTGTGTGGCACTGACGTGTATGCGGCTCACCGAGCAGCCAGGGGGCGCACGATCCCATCATTCCGTTCTTGGCGGAGTTGAGGATGGACTCCGGCAGCGGGATGGAGTGTCTCACCATCGCCCCGTAGAGGCCATACTCTGCCATGACACTGCTGCGACCCCAACACTTTTCCCGCTTCCTCCACTTCGCCCTGCGATTCTGAAACCACACCTGAGGACGAGACACGCAGGAAACGTGAGTATAACATATAAACATATGACACACATATAACATACAATAAAAAAACACTAACTCAGATGTTCAATTCATTAAAAACTCTATATCGTTACTTCTTGGTTTCAAGCAAACCTGCAGCTGATTGATCAGAAATCATATTTATCATTTCATCAATTAAGTCACTTTAAAGAATTTCTAAAATTATGTTTAATGTTAAAAAAATCAAAACATTTACGATAAATTTGCATTTTTAAAGAATTCAGATCATTTTTATTGTTAAAATTTTTTTGCTTAATTGTTTATTTTGAAAAAAACAAAAAACAAAAAAAAACTTTCAGACCCACTGTGGTTTCCATGGCAACACTGACTAATGTTATGTTAGGAACAAACTCCTCCTCAAAACAGAAAATAAAAGTGATTTTTATTGTCATATTTGTCTTAATATATTTACATTAGTAGAAATACAGCTGTCAATAATAATAACAATAATTTAAAAAAAAATCAGGTGTTTTTTTTTTCTATTTTATTTTAAAGTAAAATCTGTTTAATGTTAATTTTCAGTTTTTAGCCGACCACTGATTGGAGACTGGTGATGATGATTGATTTTCTGATTATTGATCACCTGTATTCTGTCCTCAGGCAGCTCTGTCTTCATGGCGAGCATCTCTCGGGCATAAACATCAGGATAATGAGCTTCATGAAAGGCTTTTTCCAGTTCCTCCAGCTGATGAGAGGTGAACACCGTCCTACACACACACAGAGTAAGAAATCTTTATTTCTTTAACAAAAATCTTGATTGATTTGTTCAATAACGTTTTTTAAATGACCTGTTTTATAATTTATACTTCTGTTTTGTTTTGTTTTTCTGTCTTTTCTGTTTTATTTGTCGTCATTGTATTTGTGAGTTGCTTTTGTTTTTATTTCCTCTTTTTATAATTTATTTTCTTTTTCCCTTTTTTATTTGTGTAGTCTTTTATTCTGCTGTTTTTTTTGTCAATGATTTTTGATAGTATTGTTTTATTATTCTGTTCTTTTTCATTTTTTCATTCGTTTGATGTTTCATGTTTTTCTAGTTTTATTTTTCAGTTTTTATTTCTTTTCCTTATTTTTTGTAATTTCTTTTACAGATTTTGTTTTCAGTGGTTTTCATTCGTTTTATATCTTTTTGTTCTGTTTTTTTATATTGTTTATTTTGTTTTTTTCTGGAGTTTTAATTGAATTGAATTTTTAAAAATAATCTGAATATAAAACCACATGAAAAACTGATACTGTAGAAAAACAGAAAGACTATAATTATAGTATATATATATTATTTTATCATTGATAATTACCATGTGTTAACGATAAATTAAAACATGATGTAACTACACAATTAAAAATTTTCCATCAGCAGGTTATTAAAATGTCACAAAGATACTAAATATAATTTATATATATAAAAGTTTGGTGTTTGGAGATTTTATATACAATTAGAACCTATAAAGGTTAAATTTATATCATGTAAATGTTTTTATTAAAGTTTGTTCATCATTATTATTATTATAATTATTTAGTTTAAAAAAATAGGAAAAATGTTTGTTCAACTTTATTTTATTTTCATAAAGCGATTATTAAAATATAATTATATATTTTATGTTAATCTTAATGTGTTGAATCTCCTTAACATGTTGAACATTTGAAATGATGACGTTTGTACCTGTTTATTAATTTAATTATCAGATTTATGTTGATGAAATGTTTCTCAGAATCTTATTTTTTAATGAATAATTATGTTCCGTCACTCAAAGTTGATAATTAAATAGTTATGTTTAATAAAAAGCTCAGTCTCACCTGTGTCTCCTCTTCTTTCTTTTCTGACAGTTTCCAGAACCTTTGGAGTCGTTTCGATCAGAGAGACAGTCTTCATCTGTGGCGGGAAAATTGACAAATTGACAAAAAACAAAGGACATTGATTATATTGATTATCAATCATTCAATCATTTATTTTATTTATCAAACAAACGAATAAGAAAAACGAAAAAGTAAAATTATTATTATCAGTAGTAGTAGTAGTAAAATGCTAAATCACGTTTATAAAATAATCTAAAGTTACTGAATCAAATTCAAATTTGATCAGATTAATTTAAAAACAAACAACATAAAAATTGCGACAGAAGAAATTACATTAAAAAACACGATCCGAACTGAACATTAAAAAAAATGTGAGAGAAAAAAGTAAAACTAAAATAAATAAAAAAATAAAAGCCAAAAATAAACGTAAAAATTAACAAAAAACATTTCTATAAAATCAAATATTAAAAACTAGAGCGGGATAGAAAACAATGAAAGAAAAGAACTGAGCTGTGACTAAAGTAAAAATAAAAGAAATAAAAGAAAAACAATAAAAATAGTAAGGAAAAGTTTAATGAAAAAAGAAAAACAATAATCAATGAATCAATTAAAGGGTTGAAAATCAAATCACTTTAACAAACAGTAAACAATAGAAAACGATCTTAAATAAACTCGGGCCGGGCCGGGCCAGGCCGGGTCGTACCGGAGTAGTTGTCCCTCTGATTGTCCAGGTTGTGCAGGTAATGGTTGTCGGTTCGATTCTGCAGAAGCGGCAGGTGACCCGGCAGGAAGCACGGAGCTGACCCGGGCTGCTGCGCCGCCAGACTGCACAAGAACCCGAGACCGAGCGGCAGAGAACCGGGGAACGAGAAGCCGCCGAGGCCGCTGCCGCCGCCCGCGGTCTGCGGCACCGGCCCGGGACCCGAGCCGGAGCCCGCCGCTGCTGCCGGGCCCGAACCCGGGCCTCCTCCTCCGGGCTGCTGCTGTCGCACCTGTAGGTCCGATTCCAGGCCTAGAAGATCCGTGATAGCGAAGCCTTTGGATCGGAACCCGGTGCCGTGGAGCCGGGACTTCTCCATCCCAAAGCCCGAGGATAAGAGCTTCACTCTGGGCTTCTCTTCTCCGAGTTCGTCCCTGGCTGTCATGATGAAGATGATGATGATGATGATGGACAGACCGGGACAGACCGTTTGGCGGGATCTTTTTATCCCGCTCCAGCCTCCAGGGATCAGAGCGATCAGCCAATCAGGAGTGAGGGGGAGGGGTTGGGGGGTCAGTTTCCCTCTTTTCTCTTCAATCCCAGAGGATTAATTGCCACCAATTTTCCTTCAATCCGATGAGGATTTTCTCTGAGGAGTGTGTGTGTGTGTGTGTGTGTGTGCGCGTGTGTGTGTGTGTGTGATCAAATCTAATCAGTGATCAATAGTATCAGAATAACATCAGACACATGATCAGTTCAGGAGTCAAAGAGGTTTGAACATGTCCGCCCTGATCCTGACCTCTTGACCTTGTCCATCATCACGTCCTCGGTTCTGAACAAAATAAAAGAAAAAAAATGTGATCAAATTCAATTAAACCAAATACAAATGAATATTTAACAGTATTTGTTCATTGGCAAGTTAATTTAGAAAAAAATATAAAATTAATTAATCATTAGTGGCAATCACATTTTTTCCAGTTAAATACATTATTAAATACAACCACACATAATAATAATATTTATCAATAATAATTGTAAATGTGATGACAGAGAGCAAACAGAAAAATAAAACCATAATTTCACTTAAAGCATGTTTGTGGTTTTTACAGTAAAACTTGAGCCGATTTTATGTTTTTTATGACAAATTTATCAACAACAAATCATTTAAACATATGTTCTTTATTCTGGAAGTTTAAAATGCTGTGTCATTTTGTTATTCACATTTTAGTCAATAACATAATTAATGAATATCCTAATATAATAAAAATCTAAATTGGTTAAAGTCTATGATATCATATGAATATGTCCACATATTTATCTCACTGTTAGACAGACTTTTCCAACAGGAAAGTGAAGTTTGTAAACCACTCACTCTCCCACACCAAAGTCCATAGAGAAAATCAGTGATTTTAGCTCACAGGGACACAGGAGCTGTTGATCCACTGCTGCCTCCATCACCAAGTTCAAATGTCTTATTCTGTAAAATTCGGCACTTTAAATCCTTTGTTCAGATTTAAATCAATGACACAAAGTGACCACACGAGGCAGCAGTAGACCAGCAGCTCCTGTGTCCCTGTGAGCTAAAATCACTGATTTTCTCTATGGACTTTGGTGTGGGAGAATGAGTAGTTTACCATAATCCCTGACACAAACTTAAGCATCATAACCATAACATTATTATTTTTAATCACTGTTCTGTCGACAGGTGTAGTAAATGGTTCATCACAGCAGCTGTAACTTCAACCAAAGACATTTTTGTTGAGTGTGGTTTTGCACAACAACGTTTGAAAAAAAATCACTTTCACTGTTTTGTCTTTATCATTGTATTATTTTTACACACATGCATGCACACACTTTAATCCAACCTCAGCACCTTCTTTGCAGATTACAAGTCAAACTGATGTTCTGAGTTTATAATCTGTAAAAACTGAAGCCGTGTCATTGTTTTAGTGCGTGTGTGTGTGTGTGTCTCCGTGTTCAGCACAGAAACTTATGTTCAATTTTCCAACTGTGTGGATTACCATTATATGCGGAGCAGATTGATTGATTCAGATTAAGGTTTTTGATTCTGTTGTTTCGTCAGAGCTTTTGATCTAAAGTTTATCTTCATCTTTAATTTATTGTCGTGTGTGTGTGTGTGTGTGTATGCGTGTGTGTGTGTGTATGTGTGTGTGTGTGTGTATGTGTGTATGTGTGTGTGTGTATTTGTGTGTGTCTGCACGCTGCTGCAGGGAGTGTCACATGTTGAACACATCAGTGCTCAGGTGACCAGGTAAATTTCATCATCATCATCATCAAAGTTCAGGTGTTGCTGTGTTGCCTTCAGGTGCTGCTGTGTTGCCTTCAGGTGCTGCTGTGTTGCATTCAGGTGCTGCTATGTTGCCTTCAGGTGTTGCTGTGTTGCCTTCAGGTGCTGCTGTGTTGCCTTCAGGTGCTGCTGTGTTGCGTTCAGGTGCTGCTATGTTGCCTTCAGGTGTTGCTGTGTTGCCGTCAGGTGCTGCTGTGTTGTGTTCAGGTGCTGCTGTGTTGTGTTCAGGTGTTGTGTTTAGGTTTTGCTGTGTTGTGTTCAGGTGCTGCTGTGTTGTGTTCAGGTGTTTCTGTGTTGTGTTCAGGTGCTGCTGTGTTGCGTTCAGGTGCAGCTCTTCTCAGTCATGTAATCTGTCCCATGGACACGTTTACATTTAAACTCTTGCTGACTTCATTGATTATTTTGGTATTAACGATTTGGCCCCTCCCACATTCAGAGGCTCCTCAGTGAAAAGGGGGCGGGGCTCCCTGGAGAACCACTGTGACCCTGAGAGACTCATAAGGGAAAAAAAAAACAAAGAGAAGAAACAGTGACTGTTAGAAACTCAAACACACACACACACACACACACACACACACACAAACACACACACACACTCAAACACACACACACACTCAAACACACACACACAAACGCAAACACACACACACAAACACACACACACACACACACACTCAAACACACACACACAAACGCAAACACACACACACAAACACACACACACAAACGCAAACACACACACACGCAAACACACACACACACACACAAACGCAAACACACACACACAAACGCAAACACACACACACAAACACACACAAACACACACACACTGAGACTCTGAGCAGCTGAGTCTCGTCAGCCAATCAAATCACATTTAAACATTGAAACTCCAAACTTCTTAGACAAAACAGTGGTAAAGTTTTGTGAACGTGTGAATGCAGCGTCAAACTTCATCACATAAACAAGGTCTGAGAGACACCAGTGTCCAATTCAATGGGACAATTCAATGGGACAACTCAATGGGACAATTCAATGGGACAACTCAATGGGACAACTCAATGGGACACGTCATACAGATCACGGCAGCAGGTCATGCGTTGGCGGCTCATACGTTGGTGGGTCGTGTATTGACGGGTTGCGTTTTGGTGGGTCGTAAGGCAACAAGTCTTTTGGTCGTAAGTCGGCGGGTCATGTGAAGGCGGGTCATGTGACGGCAGGTCATGTGACGGCAGGTCATGTGACGGCAGGTCCTGTGCAGCAGCAGGTCGTGCGGCCTGTAAGTGATAGCAGTAATTGAAGGCAGCAGACGGCAGGGTTTTTGTTGTTCATTGTTTTCGCTGCTCTATTGTTTACTGCTGCCAACGGCAACAATAGTCTGGACACGCGCACTGCCCCCCCCCCCCAACCCCCCTCCTTGTGGCCCACTAATTATTCATAAATGCACATTTATGCAAATAGATTAACCTAATTCAGTGATGTCAACAGCTCCTGGGTCGGATTAAAGATTTTAAATTAGTGTCTGGAAGTCTGGACCATATACTCTTATACACACACACACACACACACACACGCGCGCACACACACACACACACCCTCATTTACATTTTGTAATCTCAGTCAGAGACAAACAACCACAGAAAGCTACAGTCTGTCTGCTGCCATTAGCACTAATGGCTAATGATTAAAAAAATTAATACTGTAAAGAGACCGGTGTCTGGCGTCACGCCGCCGCGGCCACGGCCGCCGCATGATGCCGACGCGTGCCGCATCACTCGATTAGCTTGACGCATCATGCTAATTTAAGACCGGCACACGTCAGAAAAAGACTGTTCAGATTTTTTTTAATTTGTGAATTCAGTTAATGACTTCCTGCAGGCTTCCTGGGGGGGGGGGGGGGGGGGGGTTAGAAAGAGTGCTAACTTTTTCCCGTTGCTAACTCTGCTAAACTGCTAGACTTTCTCATCACAGTCACAGTTTCTTGTGGCAGATGACACTTTCCTAAACTGATCCCTTTGACCTTTGACCCCGACCCTGACTCCCCTGCTGACCCCCCCCCCCGCTTTCAATGACTGCCCTCAGAAAACTGACAGACACCATGTCAGAGCAAACGCGACTGGTTTTCCTGAGTGTCCATCTGTAATCCTAATCTGAAGGTGCTGACAAATCCTGCGACGACAAGCGCGAGGAAGTGAGAGCTCACACTTACTTAAACAGGGGGAGGGGGGCGGGGTCACACTTGTTTAATTTAACACAGCCGGGGGGGGGAAGATTTTCTTGATCGCTGCTGCTTCACGGAGAAAATCAGATTATCTACAAACGAAGAAAACAAATCAACAGCCACATGCTAACGCACGCGAATGACTCGTGGAGATGTAAAGATTGTCATTTTTGTACTTAAGTTTAAATGTTTGATGTTAAGGTTTGTGTTAGTAGTGAGGCAGGATGCTAATACTGGCTAGCTAGCTAGCTCCACAGCTGGGATAGTAGGGTTAGGGTTAGTCAACTAGCAGCAAACTAGCTGGCTCTGCAGCTAGCATGGAAACAGGTTTTGACAAACTAGAAACTAGCGTAGTCCTCCTAGCTAGCTGGCTTCTAGCTAGGAGCTACTACTTTTGTATGACATTTACACATGTTCTTATGTAAGAAGTAGCAACTACAATTAGCATCCGAGGCTAACAAGTTAACAAGGTGAATTTCAACCACTGATGAAACTTCAGAGGATAACTTTTGCACTGACGGCCTCAACGAAAAAACATTGATCTTGAGGTCAAAGGTCATGAACATGGGAGAGAGGGGGCGTGGCAAGGACACGTTAAACATGAGCATGAGTGGAGGTAGCGCTGAGCTAAACTCTGCTAAACCTACTTGCTGTTTCCTGTGTGTCTCTAATGTTTTGAAAGTTTGTTCTGAGGGGGCGGAGCCTAACGACGACTCAAAGACACAATGTTTTCAATAATCAATAATAATCCATGGATGTGTGTGTGTGTGTGTGTGTGGCTCAGTGGTGCGTTTAGGGACCGGGACACGTCACTAACAACCAAATTAAGCAAATTGCGACAGAACGAGAAAAACAACGGCCGCTCCTTCATCTCGTCATATTCTGCTGCTTATCTCATTGTAGCCTCCAATCCAAGTTAGCAGGGATTATGTGCATGAAAGGCATTAAGAGGCGGATAACCTCCATTAATCCGGCCGCATGTTAATGAGTCTTGTCGTGGATTGCTTAAATTAAAAGCAAATATCAACAGTCGTTTGGCCGAAGGAGCGAGAGGCTGCGTGGCCTCAATCGTGTGCATTAAGTGATTTGAGTGTAATCATGTGATCATGAAAAAAAACAAAACAATGCATTTATCAGGTTATCAGGAAATTAAGTTCCAACATGAACCATTTATTCAGGAAACTGACACCAGCCATTTCCTGTTGGACACGAAGACGGCTACTCTTTTTGTCCATCTTTCTTTTTTTGACACTAAAGAACTTTTTAACTTTTAGTGTTTTTTTTATTTTCTTTTGTCACATTTTTCCTCACTTTTTCTTTTTTGAGTCCTTGTGGGGTTTTTTTTTTGTCTTGCTTCTCTTTTCATCGTCTTTCATCGTTTTTCCTCTTGTTTTCTGCTCATTTTTAAAAATAGTTTGGTCTATGTTTGTCCCTCATGTTTGTTTGTGTCTCTTGTTTTTGACATTCTGACTGTCTTTTGTGTCCGTTTGTCTCTTTTTTTTGTCTTTTTTCTGTTTATTTTTGTCATTTTTGACATATATTGTGTCTTTTTGTCCCGTGTGTCTCCACTCGTCTCTCCTCTGTGCCTCTTGACCTTTGACCTCTGTCTGATAGACGCGGATGTGGAAGTTTAGCTTTGATTTGATTAGGTTTGTGTAAATCAGCTTTGCAGACACTTCAATCTAGCAGCAGATTGAAGCTTTGAGTTTTGACTGTTCTGATATTAAAGGTCCCGAAGCTGAAATATGACAATATGTATAATCTGACGATATGTAATCTGTAAATATGTCATTTAACCATATGTAATCTAACAGTATGTGACACACACACACACACACGTCTGGTTTTTAATGATGAGAGTGAACAGTCAACTCATGTTTGGTTATTAAAACTCTTCTAGTTAAAGCTAAAGAAACTGCTGTGTGTGTGTGTGTGTGAATAAACATCTGGACTGATGCTAAAGTCACGCAACATTAGCATCAACAGTCCTACATTTCTTTGTGTTAGCCTGCCGTAGCACAAACAGAGGAAGCAGATGGAAACTGTTAGCCTTTAGTTTAGCACATAAACAAGAGGGTGGAATCTCTTTGCCGACTTTGGAACAAAGACTAGCAGCTGAAACCTTTATGTGCTTAGTCAAAGACGTGGAAGCAGGTGGAAACTTGTAGCCTTTAGCTTAGCATAAATTGAATGAGTAGGTGGAAACCATTAGTTTACTTTAGACACAAAACAAGAGGGAAAGTGTCAGCACATACAGAGGAAGCACTGTCGAAACTTTTAGCATTTAGCTTAGCCCACAGGCAAGAACTCAGTAGAAACTGTTAGCCTTAGCACTGTTAAGTTAGCTTAGCACAGACAACAGGTCTAACCTTTAGCCACAGCCAGAGTTTGGATTGGCACCTGCACGTGGTGGATGTGAGGGAAATTTGTAAATGTCTGTCATTTTTGGCGTTATTAAATATCATTTCTGATCAACAGAGCTGTTGAAAGTCCAGTCGTTCTTCAGCTTCTTTAGTTGACTGGATGTGTTTGTTCAACAGTTGGTCCTGGTCCACATGAGTCCAGGTTCTGCTTCTGGATGATGTGGCAGCTGAGGACACGTTTCCAGGACCTGTCTTTTGTCCACAGAGAGGACAGTGCCTCTGTCTCTGGATAAAAACACCATTTCCATTATAACAATCCAATTTTCATTTAGTAGCAGCTCCTCTGTAAAGCAGATCTGAGGGGGCGGAGCCACTGAAACCACTTTGTTTCATTATATAATGTCGGAGCGAAGCAAACATAATAACTTTAATGGGATAATTTAATGCGATTTTCTTTATTTGATGCATTTGGACTTTTGACGGCTAATCTGACGGCTTTGGTTAAAATAGACTGAAAAATGAGCGACGTCAGAAACAGGTCACAGGTCACACAGCTTCACTGAAACAAGAGGACAAAGAGGATGTCCCTCTAATGATAGCCTAGCTTAGCACAAAAGCAAGAAAAACATAGAAGTGAGGTCACTTGACCACAATGACTAGAAGTAGGTAGAAGTTTTTAGCCTAGCTTAGCACAAAGACTAGAAGCAGGTGGAAGTATTTAGCTTACCGCAATGACTAGAAGCAGGTAGAAGTTTTTAGCTTAGCTTAGCACAAAGACTAGAAGCAGGTGGAAGTATTTAGCTTACCACAATGACTAGAAGTAGGTAGACGTTTTTAGCCTAGCTTAGCACAAAGACTAGAAGCAGGCGGAAGTATTTAGCTTAGCTTAGCACAAAGACTAGAAGCAGGTGGAAGTATTTAGCTTACCACAATGACTAGAAGCAGGTAGAAGTTTTTAGCTTAGCTTAGCACAAAGACTAGAAGCAGGTGGAAGTATTTAGCTTACCACAATGACTTGAAGTAGGTAGAAGTTTTTAGCCTAGCTTAGCACAAAGACTAGAAGCAGGCGGAAGTATTTAGCTTAGCTTAGCACAAAGACTAGAAGCAGGTGGAAGTATTTAGCTTACCACAATGACTAGAAGTAGGTAGAAGTTTTTAGCCTAGCTTAGCACAAAGGCTAGAAGCAGGTAAAAGTTTTTAGCTTAGCTTAGCACAAAGACTAGAAGCAGGTGGAAGTTTTTAGCTTAGCTTAGCACAAAGACTAGAAGCAGGTAAAAGTTTTTAGCTTAGCTTAGCACAAAGACTAGAAGCAGGTGGAAGTTTTTAGCTTAGCTTAGCACAAAGACTAGAAGCAGGTGGAAGTATTTAGCTTAGCGTAGCACAAAGACTAGAAGCAAGTGGAAGTATTTAGCTTACCACAATGACTAGAAGTAGGTAGAAGTTTTTAGCTTAGCTTAGCACAAAGACTAGAAGCAGGTGGAAGTATTTAGCTTAGTGTAGCACAAAGACTAGAAGCAGGTGGAAGTTTTTAGCTTAGCTTAGCATAAAGACTAGAAGCAGGTCGAAGATTGTAGATTAGCACGAAGACTAGAAGCAGGTGGAAGTTTTAAGCTTAGTTTAGCACAACGACTAGAAGCAGGTGGAAGATTTTAGCTTAGCTTAGCATGAAGAATTAGAGGAGGCAGTGACTCTGGTAGATGTTGTGATCTCAGTTAATGGCTGGTTTTGTGGACACACCATCAGAGTTAATCCTTCACAACAAAAGTCCGCTGAACAATAATGAAAATAATAGACCAAAACATTTAATCTGCCTCTTAACGTGGCTGTGCTTGTCTAATCCCGATCTTATTTGTCCTCTGCTGCGCTGCGGGATGAGATGGTGTTTAATCGACTTTGGGAGAATTAGTCATTCCTTATTACCATCGTGGTTTTTACAGGACTTTCCTGGAAAATCCCATTCAACACACATTTTAATTTCATTGCTGCAGCTCAATCATGTTGAGGGATATGTAAATAATCCAATAACATTAATCATCATTTCTTTTTTTCCCTCCAGAAATAGTCCAGTGGGGGATTGGACGCTGCCTTCACTCTCCTTTATTGGTTTTTTAGAGGCTGATGGTTTTATAAAATGTTATCATGATCCCAATTACTCAACAACAGCAGCAGCAGCAGCATGAAAAACAGCAGAGAGCAGAGGAAACTATTTACTCATGGTTTAATTTAATACATTTGATTTGTTTTAACTTAATATGATGTATTTTGTTTCTGTTTCTGATACTTTTTACACCAAACAATGTTTTGTTATAAATAAAGAGCTATGAGCGCCCCCAACCCTCACATGAAGCCAGCAGAGTCACAAAGAAAAACAGATTTTAGCCTCTTGAGAAAAGACTTACTTGATAGAAACTGCTGTGGAAATGATCATGTCTTTTCCAACAGGAAACGTTAGAAAGTTAGTAAACCACTCACTCTCCCACACCAAAGTCCATAGAGAAAATCAGTGATTTTAGCTCACAGGGACACAGGAGCTGCTGGTCTACTGCTGCCTCGTGTGGTCACTTTGTGTCACTGAAATAAATCTGAACAAAGGATTTCAAACACTGAAGTGACAAAATAAGACATTTGAACTTAGTGATGGAGGCAGCAGTGGATCAACAACTCCTGTGTGCTGTGATGTAAAATCACTGATTTTCTCTATGGACTTTGGTGTGGGAGAGTGAGTGGTTTACAGACTTCACTTTCCTGTTGGAAAAGTCTGTCTAACAGTGAGATAAAAACATGAACATGTTGTCTATGTGAAAAATAAAATCATGCTTTGTAAAACCTGAACAATCAGTTTAAGGTGTATCTTTGTTGATCTTTCATGGATAGACATTAAAACCACATGTCAAGTTTTCCCAGAACACAGCTGTGTGTGTGTGTGTGCAGCAGATTATTGGACAGCTGATGAGATGCAGAGATGATAAGACATAAATAAGATGCAATCTAATAAGGCAGCTCAGTCCAGATGTCTAATCCAACCTGAAGATGAAAGTGGAATCTTCTATCAATTATGATCCTAACATGCTGAATTATATCCTCACAAATCCTTCAAATGATTCCCTAATAATCCTGCTGATGGATCACATGACCCAGATAGAGCAGGAGGAGCTCCGCCCCCACAGGGCATGGAGGGACCCGGAGACTTACTACAACGCAACTGCAGAGACAAAAAAACTAATGAAAAGAGACAAAAACAACTGAAAAGAGACAAAAAACAAATGAAAAGAGACAAAAACAACTGGAAAGAGACAAAAAACAAATGAAAAGAGACAAAAACAACTGGAAAGAGACAAAAACAACTGCAAAGAGACAAAAACAACTGAAAAGAGACAAAAACAACTGTAAAGAGACAAAAAACAACTGAAAAGAGACAAAAAAACAACTGAAAAGAAACAAAAAAACTAATGAAAAGAGACAAAAACAACTGGAAAGACAAAAAAACAACTGCAAAGAGACAAAAATAACTGTAAAGAGACAAAAACAACTGCAAAGAGACAAAAAAACTAATGAAAAGAGACAAAAACAACTGGAAAGACAATAAAACAACTGAAAAGAAACAAAAACAACTGCAAAGAGACAAAAATAACTGTAAAGAGACAAAAACAACTGAAAAGAGACGACATGACTGAGGGCGGAGTCTTATTTAAAGGTGAGAGCAGAAGCAGCTGTGATTGGAGTGAAGTGAGTGAAGTGTCCTGTGTGAGCAAAGACAGAGCTTCAGAAAACAACTGCAAAGAAACACAATTTAGGATTTGAAGAAAATTGTCTCACACATGTAAAGTTGTGGGACAGAATGTAATTGACTGTGTGCGTGTGTGTGAAAGTGTAAATCTGTAGACGAGATTAGGATTCACTCTGCTCTGCTTTTGTTCTGATGAAAATAAAGAGCAGCAGAAAGATTACTGAACCATTAACATGGCCGCGACCCATTAACTGATAAAAAGCTATTAGAGGCTTATAGATTAAATTACATATATGGAGCAGAGTGATGAAGAAGAGGGGGATGAAGAGGAGGAGGAGGCAGGTTGACCTGTGGTCACACTTAACACTGCACAATATTTTAACACAGAGGCTCAGTGAAAACACATAATTTATCCACTTCAAAATAAACTTAATAAAGTTTAAGTCTACAATATCTTCAGAACATGTTCACGTCTTTATCTCACTGTTAGACAGACTTTTCCAAATGGGAGCTGAAGTTTGTAAACCACTCACTCTCCCACACCAAAGTCCATAGAGAAAACCAGTGATTTTAGCTCACAGGGACACAGGAGCATTTTTTGACCTTTTTTTCTGACCCTTGTTTTCAGAATCAGAAATACTTTATTGATCCCCAGGGGGAAATTGTCAGTGTTACAGTTGCTCCATAAGCAGTTTAAGATATATATGACCATGGGTCAGTAGCTCGTACAAACACCTTTCAAAGAACCCTGAACTATCCCTTTAATTATTTAAATTATTTTTTACATAAATATTATTTTTTAAATTGTTTTAATTTGCATATTATATAAATATTTTTACTTTATATTATTCTTACTTATTGACTGTTAAGGCAACAGTTTATCTTTCCACTCTGTTGAACACACGCACACGCACACGCACTCGCACGCACGCACACACACACACATACCATATGGTGATTCCACAGTGATGAATGAAGCCTCTTCTCTTCTCTGATTGGCTGTTGCAGGTTAATGAGGCTTCACAACACCTGCTGCTCTCTCTCTCTCTACACTTATGCTAACACATCATATGTGATATTTGTCTTTATTTGTATTTATTTTTTTATTGTTGTTTATCCCATCAGAGACTTTTCCTCATTTACACTGATTGTACAAATGTATTTTTATTTGTTGTTCCTTTTTGTTTGTTCAGTTTCTGATATTAAGATTCTGAAGAAATGAAAAACCAAAAAGACCTAACATTAAGTATAATTATATTATATTATATTATATTATATTATATTATATTATATTATATTATATTATATTATATTATATTATATTATATTATGTCGTTTGCCCTGTGGAATGTAGATGACATTACATTATTATTAACTTATTATTAGTAATAATGAACTTTCCTTCAAAGGTCAGGTGTGGTGTAAAGTAGTGGTTGAGGGTTTAATTCCACACACACACACACACAAAAATAAATAAATAAATAAATAAATAATACACCTGTATATACATACGTGTACGTGTATATTATTTCCGGCCACGTCGACCGGAACCTGAGGCGGGCGCTGTGACGTCATCAGTGTGCGGCATGTGTTGACAGTGGGTAAGTGATATGAGTATGAAAGTGAACGGAGATTTAAATCAACGGGGGCGCTGACGGTTTTTACACGGTAAGCGAGCACACACGCACACGCACACACATGCACACGCACACGCACACGCGTATATGACTAGTTTAGCGCCTCCATGCTAACTGTTAGCCTCTGTAAGTGTCTCTTACTATGTCGTTTAAAACGAGTTTCCTGTTTGTCCTTTTGTTTTCACTGACGTCTGACATTAGTTTCGGTGTTAATGTGAATTCACTGTACGTGTGTCAGCAGTAACACGACTCCACACCAAACCCCATTCAAATAATCATCAATTTAACAATTTAACACTGAGCGCGGTCCTCTGTGTCCACGGACTGGGGACTGTTTTTGTCCTGTGTCCTTACAGTCAGTCTTCTGTCCCCCGTGTCCTCAACCTGAGGACAGTTTTCTGTGTCTTCATGAGCACCATGAGGAAGAAGACTGTGTCAGTTCATTAAAGACATGTCAAACTTGAATTACGACACGTTAGAATGACGTCATAGTTATCTTATTAGTGCAATCTGAATAGCAGCGATCTGTAACTGTAGTTTTGGTCGGTAAGAATGCTGTTTCAGATATAGTAGTGATCAAATCAACTAATGATTTATCCTTTATCTTTAGTGAAAAATAAGGAATTTTAAATAAGATCACAATAAATCATGAGGAAAGATGATGTCTCTTGGGTCCTCAGACTTCTGTGTCCTCAGACTCTGTCTCCTCTGTCCTCAGACTTCTGTGTCCTCAGACTCTGTCTCCTGTGTCCTCAGACTTCTGTGTCCTCAGACTCCTGTGTCCTCAGACTCCTGGGTCCTCAGACTCTTGGGTCCTCAGACTTCTGTGTCCTCAGACTCTGTCTCCTGTGTCCTCAGACTCTTGGGTCCTCAGACTCCTGGGTCCTCAGACTCCTGGGTCCTCAGACTCTTGGGTCCTCAGACTTCTGTGTCCTCAGACTCTGTCTCCTGTGTCCTCAGACTCCTGTGTCCTCAGACTCTTGGGTCCTCAGACTCCTGGGTCCTCAGACTCTTGGGTCCTCAGACTCTTGGGTCCTCAGACTTCTGTGTCCTCAGACTCTGTCTCCTGTGTCCTCAGACTCCTGTGTCCTCAGACTCTTGGGTCCTCAGACTCCTGGGTCCTCAGACTCTTGGGTCCTCAGACTCCTGGGTCCTCAGACTCTGTCTCCTGTGTCCTCAGGCTTCAGCTCTTGCGGCTCCACACATGATGAGTGGTGATGAAGAAACCAAAGTTGACTGTGGTCTTCTTCATCGTGAGTTGTCTCCTCATCTACCTCATGTATGTCAATCGTCACCACGCCATCTCAAAGCTGGGCGCCTTCGGACTACCTCTTCACGTCTCTGACGCTGGACAGAGCTTCCAGTATGGCATCATGTTTGACGCCGGGAGCACTGGGACGAGAATCCACGTCTTCAAGTTCCAGGTCGATGACAGAGGTACAGAGGACACAGAAGACGGTGGAACAGTAGAAGAACAGTAGGAGACTGTGGGACAGTGTGGGACAGTGTGGGAGAGTGTGGGACAGTGTGGGACAGTGTGGGAGAGTGTGGGACAGTGTGGGAGAGTGTGGGACAGTGTGGGACAGTGTGGGAGAGTGTGGGAGAGTGTGGGACACTGTGGGACACTGTGGGAGAGTGTGGGACACCGTGGGAGAGTGTGGGAGAGTGTGGGACACTGTGGGAGAGTGTGGGAGAGTGTGGGACACTGTGGGACACTATGGGAGAGTGTGGGAGAGTGTGGGAGAGTGTGGGAGATTGTGGGAGACTGTGGGACACTGTGGGACACTGTGGGAGATTGTGGGACACTGTGGGAGAGTGTGGGACACTGTGGGACACTGTGGGAGATTGTGGGACACTGTGGGAGAGTGTGGGACACTGTGGGAGATTGTGGGACACTGTGGGAGAGTGGGAAACTGTGGGAGAGTGTGGGAGATTGTGGGAGAGTGTGGGACACTGTGGGAGAGTGTGGGACACTGTGGGAGATTGTGGGACACTGTGGGAGAGTGTGGGACACTGTGGGAGATTGTGGGACACTGTGGGAGAGTGTGGGACACTGTGGGAGATTGTGGGACACTAGAGTGTGGGACACTGTGGGACACTGTGGGACACTGTGGGAGATTGTGGGACACTGTGGGAGAGTGTGGGACACTGTGGGAGATTGTGGGACACTGTGGGAGAGTGTGGGACACTGTGGGAGACAGCAGAAGAACAGAAGAGACGGTAGGAGACGGACTGGAGCATCTGAATAGATTAATCTGGATTTTTAGATTAAAGAGTCATTCTGTCTATTTAAAATCTCCATGTTGACCAAAACATTAATTAGCAGCGGTGAGAGGAGCAGACAGGGGGGGCGGAGCCTCTGGCTCATCAGACTCATTAGAGCCTCTCAGAGGTGGCGCTCGGCCAAATGCCTTAGTTATCGCATTTAGCGGCTAAGCTAAATCACCGGCTGAGTGCTGTTTTGGCTCCTTTGTTAGTGGCTGAGCTAACGGGGCTAATGGTAGCACCTGTTGGTTTAATGACCGTCAGGATGAGTGTGTTCTCGTATTTGTTACCTCTGTAGGACATTTTCTGTCAAACGCTGGACACCTGCACAAACGTGTGTGTGTGTGTGTGTGTGTGTGTGTGCGTGTGTGTGTGTGTGTGTGTGTGTGTGTGTGTGTGTGTGTGTGTGTGCGCGTGTGTGTGTGTGTGTGGTCTCCACAGAAACTCCCAGACTGTCTCATGAGACATTCAGGGCCATCAAACCTGGACTGTCTGCCTACGCTGATGATCCAGAGAAGGTCTGTCTCTGTGTCTCGCCGTTTGTGTGTCTCTTTTCCACTTTGTCTCTCTGTCTCTCTACACCATGAAACACAATGTCCTCTCTCACCCCCCCCCCGTGTCATGTGACCAGTGCACCTCAGGGATCGAGGAGCTGTTGGAAGTGGCCAAGTCCAGCGTCCCACCTTCTGTTTGGAACGTGACCCCGGTGGTCCTGAAGGCCACGGCCGGGCTTCGCCTCCTCCCTGGGGACAAGGCCGAGCACCTGCTGGACAAGGTGAGACCAGATACTTTGACACAGTCAAATACAAATAAAAACAAACACTAAACTAGTTAAAGTAGATAAAGTTACATAATTGAATGAAAGTCTTTGGAAACTAAACAAACACAAAACAACAACAACGGTAAAGTGACTGTTGAGCGATCAGCTGACGTCTTTAGCTCCTCCTCCTCCTCTTCATCGTTCATCATCGTGGTCGTCACGGTGATGGAGTCTATTAAAGCTTTTAATCAGTAATAACAGGACTAGAGGTTTAATCTGAAGCTTTGCTCTGATGATCAGACTCTGGTTCTGATTCAAATACAGATTAGTTTTTATACAATTAAATAAAGAAAAAAGATTTTATCTGAAAAATATCATCAGGAAAACACAGAATATGATGTTTTATTAAAATAAATAACTTAAATATAACATTACTGAAATGACTGTGTGCCAGGATTCTCTGTTAGATTCTCTTTTAACTTTTATCTTGTTGTCTCATACTTTTTATATGAAAAAAAGGGATCATTAAAAAGGGATAGTTCAGGTTTTTTTTAATGTCTGGCTGTATGAGTCTGTGATGTACAGTAAGTTCACGTCTTTATCTCACTGTTAACCAAAGTCCATAGAGAAAACCAGTGAATGGACTTTGGTGTGGGAGAGTGAGTGGTTTACAAACTTCAGTTTCCTGTTGGAAAAGTCTGTCTAACAGTGAGATGAAGACGTGAACATGTTCTGAAGATATTGTAGACTTAAACTGATGTAGATTTAATTTGACGAATCTTTTGTTTAGTGGCTTAGGCACACTTAAAAAACCATGAATGATCCCTTTAACCTGTGTGTAAGTTTTCCATTCCACTGATTGGTTGATTGATTAGTTTGAGCTAAAGGCTTTTTGCCATGATTTTTTATTATTATTATTTTTTGACTTGGATGAACCTCAAACCTGACTTTTGCTGAGACGTGACCGTGTTCCTTTGCATGTCCAGGTGAGGGCGCTCTTTCACCAGTCTCCGTTTCTGTCCCGAGACGACAGCGTGTCCATCATGGACGGCACTGACGAAGGTAACCACTTTCCTTTTGTCTTCGCTAAAGGTCTTTTTTATTAATCTTTAAACAAAGTTTGACATGCTGGAGAGACAGCGGGCCGGTTATGTCCCTTGTTTGTCTCGCTCACACTCTCTGGAGTGTCCTCTGTCCGTCTGGTGAGGACAGTCGTCTCATCACTACGTTATGAAATTTCACGGACTCAAACCTCTGATTTCCCAAACGCCAAGAAAGCCAATATGGCGGATTAATGGTTAGATGAGACGGGAGACGGCGGCTGTCCCTCCTGTGATTTAGCCTTTGAGCTGCTGCTGCTGCTTCTACTGCTGCTGCTGCTGCTTCTACTGCTGCTGCTGCTGCTGCTGCTTCTACTGCTGCAGCTTCAGCTTCTGCTGCTGCAGCTTCAGCTTCTGCTGCTGCTGCTGCTTCTACTGCTGCAGCTTCAGCTTCTGCTGCTGCAGCTGCAGCTGCAGCTTCTGCTTCTGCTGCTGCAGCTGCAGCTTCTGCTTCTGCTGCTGCTGCTTCTGCAGCTTCAGCTTCTGCTGCAGCTTCTGCTGCTGCTGCTGCTGCAGCTTCTGCTGCTGCTGCTGCTGCAGCTTCAGCTGCTGCTGCTGCTGCTGCAGCTTCAGCTTCTGCTGCTGCAGCTTCTGCTGCTTCTGCAGCTTCAGCTTCTGCTGCTGCAGCTTCAGCTTCTGCTGCTTCTGCTGCAGCTTCAGCAGAAGCAGCTGCTGCTGCTTCACTGTCATTAGTCCATTTTCCAGGCACGTCACGTGTTACATCACCTTTGACCCCCGGTGGTTTTTTACAGCAACATGAAGTTTTTGTTCTCCAGTTTGAATTAGCTGACATTTTAACGCGACTGTCAGTGAAGGCAGCACAGTGGACTGTGGGGACAGATGTATGGACAAACACACGAGTCGCTCACCGTGTTTGGACACGAGACTCCTGCTGCACATAATCCAGTCCTTTTTAAACTAGTTCATACAAGCAATTATGTCCATGTGGGATAATGTCCCACTTAATCTTAAAGAGGGAGGGACACAGGCCGATTAAACCCCGCCCCCTCCCCCCTCTTGTTGAGCCAGAAATGTCTTTTGAACGACAGCTGAATTAACTTCTTATCCCGCTCCACTTTTCCTCACTAATGGACTCACTCCTGCGTCTTTCAGGAGTCTAACCAGATTCCATCAGCCTCGTTAGCTGCCATGTTTTTGCCGTTCTTGGCCCCGGCTGCTTATCCGCGCCTGAGATTATGCCGCGAAGCGACTTATTGTAAATGCTGGTTCTCTGAGTGGGCGCTAAGTGCCGGTGTTTAGCGCCGACCTTGTTTGTTTTTGTTAGAAAATTGCATCTTAGCGTCTCCGTCTGAGAGTTTTATGCTAAAGCTCCCTATGATACACTTTCTATCAAACCCTCTAATCGTCCACTTGTGCTTACAAAGGTCAAAGGTCACTGGATAAAAGCCACTAATGCATGTCGCCGAGTGCAAATACCCCGGACACTCATGTCGTCTTTGATTTGACCTGAAAAAAAAAAACAAAAAACGTGTCTTTGTTTATGTTGATGTTGTTTAAATCTCTTCTGACTCGGCGAGGACGACAACGATCAATAATCAATAATTACTGATCTGATTTTTCCTCACATGGAAACACAATCAGCGAGGTTCACACATACTGTATTCCTCTTGTTTCTTTATTTATTTAGCGCCACCATCAGGTTAATGTGGACGTTAACTTTTCTCATCAGCCTCAGTTGTACTTCTGCTGAAAACCATGTGAAAACATTGTTATTAATATATAAATTGTTATTTATGTTGGTTTTTCAGTATCTACTGTTGCCGTGTTGCTAATGATAGCGTTAGCAGCCTCTTACTTGCCAACCAATCAGAAACTAAGTTTATTGACGCCGTGGCAACACGTCTATGATAAAATATTAAACAATGCTGCGTGTATGACTGATGTACTGTGAAACAAAATGACTGACATGACATTAATCGTAAAAGTAGCAGCGTTCAAGACTGCGAGTAAATATTAAATCTACTCGTGAAACAAGGATTTCTTGTGGTTATTAAAAAAACTACATATGTACTGTAAAGGCAAGAAACATGCTTTTATTCTGAAAAACCTCGGAGGCTTAATGTTGCATCTGTGTTTGACTTCCTGTACCACTTGTGCTGAATTCTGCAGTATTGAAGCGTTAGAACACTTGCTGCTAATTCTGCTGTCGATACCTACAACATGTGGGGAACATGAAATGTGCAGATAATGCTGCCACTTATTTTTACTTGTTATGACAGTGATGGTTCTGTTTGTAAGCTTCTGTTTATGTTGCTTCTTTAAATGTGTGCAATAAAATGTACTGTAATTCACTGTAATACGGTGAAAATGAGAGTCAATGTGAATATTTCACCCATAACTGTGGATAAAGACCGACGTTAACTGTAAAGGCCGCAGGTCGTCATGGTTACACGTGTGCTGTGGACTAATGTCTTGATTTTTTTTGTGTGTGTGTGATTAGGGATTTCTGCGTGGATCACCATCAACTTCCTCACAGGTGAGAACTAAAACAGACTCCGGTTCTGTCTCTGAGCACAGAGCTGAGTGTGCTGTGAGCGCCCCCTGCTGCTGGGAACCAGTCTGAGGCCACTTAACAAAAGAGTCAGCTCATCAAATCTGCATCAGTTTAAGTCGACAATATCTTAAGAACATGTTCACGTCTTTATCTCACTGTTAAAGAGACTTTTCCAACAGGAAAGTGAAGTTTGTAAACCACTCACTCTCCCACACCAAAGTCCATAGAGAAAATTTGTGATTTTAGCTCACAGGGACACAGGAGTTGTTGATCCACTGCTGCCTCCATCACTAGGTTCAAATGTCTTATTTTGTCACTTCAGCCTTTAAAATCCTTTGTTCAGATTTAAGTCAGTTACACAAAATGACCACACGAGGCAGCAGTAGACCAGCAGCTCCTGTGTCCCTGTGAGCTAAAATCACTGATTTTCTCTATGGACTTTGGTGTGGGAGAGTGAGTGGTTTACAAACTTCACTTTCCTGTTGGAAAAGTCTGTCTAACAGTGAGATAAAGACGTGAACATGTTCTGAAGATGTTGTAGCCTGAAGCTGGTGCAGATTTTAAAAGCCGAGTCTTTCATTAAGTGGCTAAAACCTGTTTTTGTTCTGCTGTGACAGGCTGGTATAAAGTTTACCTATGTCACACAACCACACCCACGCAAAGCCGAACTATCCCTTTAACCAAACATAAACCTGAGTCTGACCATATTAACCTGTTTGTTCTGGTGTGGCAGAACAAAATGTCCTCACTTTGTAACGTGTCATTGTCATGTATGAGAACACACACACACTTTAATTTCTGTCTAAATACACAATAAACCAATAATAATACCTAATGTCTTTTATTCCTCTGTGTGTGTGTGTGTGTGTGTGTGTGTGGCTGTGTGTGTGTGTGTGTGTGTGTGGCTGTGTTTCGTTAAACCCAGATTAATGCGAATACAAGAATAGTGATTACCTGTTATTGGATTAAACTACATCTCTCTCTCTTTCTGTTTTTCTTAATCCCACATCTCTCTCTCTCTCTCTCTCTCTCTCTCTCTCTCTCTGTCAGGTGGTCTTCACAGTGCTCACTCGCCCACAGTGGGGATGTTGGATTTGGGTGGCGGCTCAACTCAGATCACCTTCAGCCCTCAGGATGAGGTGAGGAGACCGAGGGGGAGGAAGGAAGAAACTTTGGTAGAGCGAGGTCGACTCAGAAACTTCTAGTGTGGTTCCGTCTCAGAAGCTGTAATCTGCAAATGCATCGCTAATCCCAAATAAACACCCTCAGAGACGTGCGTGTGTGTGTGTGTGTGTGTTGAAGGCACTGTTTTTTTATGTAGGTCAGGTTTAAACATGGTCCAGTGATGACCATATCATCACTTGAGCAGGTCTCCATGGAGACCCTTGTCTCCTCAGCCTGTCGTCGTGTGTGTGTGTGTGTGTGTGTGTGTGTGTGTGTGTGTGTGCGCGTGTGTGTGTGTGTGTGATGACAAACAGTGACTCAGCAGAGATGATGTCGTGTGTGTTTGTGCAGAAAACCATCCAGACCTCACCTATCGACGACATCAGGTCCTTCCAGATGTTCAACAGGACACACACTGTCTACACTCACAGGTACATGCACACACACACACACACACACACACACACACCAGCCAGTGAAAACAAAATGGCTGTCAGAAGAAACACGAGGATACAACAGAGATTTTAGCCACTTTAACAAAAGACGTGTGTAATAAAATCTAAGCCAGAACCACTCACTCTCCCACACCAAACCCCATAGAGAAAACCAGTGATTTTACATCACAGCAAACAGGAGTTGTTGATCCACTGCTGCCTCCATCACTAAGTTCAAATGTCTTATTTTGTCACTTCAGTGTTTGAAATCCTTTGTTCAGATTCACCTCAGTGACACAAAGTGACCACACGAGGCAGCAGTAGACCAGCAGCTCCTGTGTCCCTGTGAGCTAAAATCACTGATTTTCTCTATGGACTTTGGTGTGGGAGAGTGAGTGGTTTACAAACTTCACTTTTAGTTCGTCACTTTTCATGTTTATTGAGTGTGTGTCGTGGTTCTGCAGTTATCTGGGTCTGGGTCTGATGTCGGCTCGATTCGCCGTCTTAGGAGGCGTCGACGGTTCACCACGTATGTACATATCTTCCCCCCCCCCCTCTTTTTTTCAGTTTGCTTTCATCTCTGGCTTTAAGCCCTCCCCCTGCATCTCCCCCTCCCCCTCAGATAAATAAGCCATTATCTAATCTTTTAATAACACAGCAGCAAGATTAATTCCTTGTGCGGCAGCTGTTTGTGGAAGAAACATCAGCTCAACCACCGTGTTCTATAACACACACATGCACACACACACATGCACACACACACACGCACACACACACACATGCACACACACACACACACGCACACACACGCACGCACACACACGCACACACACACACATGCACACACACACACACAC